>CAVNZG010001789.1:0-126569 GCA_963693315.1 Diogma glabrata
AATAATTAAAAGAATTATTTTTACTCATATGTTTTATTTATTTTATAAGTTAATTGGAAAAATATGGAGGGGCTGAAATCATCTCAGAGCTGTGAGATTCGATCAAGACTTCGGTCTGGGTTAATAATTTTGATATAGCTTTCGGCAAAAACTTTTATGAGGACATGGTTTTTAGTTTTGGGAAGCGATGTACATATATCAAACATAACTTTTTGTTACTTTTGTTAAAAATACATGTACTTTAGTATTTTTTATGTCTGTTTAGATGTGTATTACAAACTAACACGAAACAACAATACGTTGTCGGAAAATTATAACAGATCATAAATTAACATAATTTAGTGAAAATATTATACAATCAGCAAACTACTCAAAAACCTCTCCATTTAGCGTTTCAAGAAAATATTTCAAAATCACAAATTCATATTTCTTTCAACATTCCAAAAATATTGTAAAAATTAAATAAAATCAAAAACGCAAACTTTTTTCAAACAAAATTCTAAAAATATTCCAAAAATTATTGCAAAATCAAAGATTAAAACTTTTTTCAAAAACTCTAAAAATATTGCATAAATTATAACAACATCAAAAATTGAAAATTTTTCCAAAATTATAAAAATTATAATAAATTCAAAAATTTAAAATTTTTCAAAATTCTAAAAATATTCCATAAATTCTTACAAAATCAAAAATTGAAACTTTTCAAAATTCCAAAAATATTTCAAAACTATCACAAATTCAAAAATTTCCATGTTCAATTATATTTACGTAAGCAAACAGCTAAATTTTTTTTTCTAAAAAATTATCTAAAAAAATAAATGAAATCATATTTTTGACACACTTGACAATATTTTTTTGAAAAACTTATAATGCAATAAAATTCTCAATAATAATTTCAAGTTCATTATACATTTCATTTCATACAAATAACTAATTTTATTTTTTCCTAAAAAAATAAATGAAAATCATTCTTTTGACACACTTGACATTATTTTTTGATTAACTTATAATTCTCAATAATAATAATAAAATTTCATGTCGTACAAATAATTAATTTTATTTTTCCAAAAAATTGGGTAATAAAATAAATAAAAAAATCTTTCTTTTGACACACTTGACAACATTTTTTTGACAAACTTATAATGCCATAATTCTCAATAATAATAATAAAAGTTCATATCATACAAATAATTAATTTTATTTTTTTACGAAAAACTGGGTAAAAAAATAAATAAAAATCTTTCTTTTAACATACTTGACAACTTTTTTTGACATACTTATAATGCCATAATTCTCAATAATAAAAGTTCATATCATACAAATAATCAATTTTATTTTTTTACAAAAAATTGGGTAAATAAATAACAACAACAACAACAATTGTTCTGACAACAATATTTTTTTGACAAACTTATAATGCAATAACTTAGATTTTGGTCCCACATACCAATCCCGACAATCAAGATTTCTCCAAATTTAACGTTCCTACTCGTAATCACTTAAAATGAAAGTTTTTAAAGCAAAAAATTGCAAATTTTCTTGATTTGACACACTTGATGATTTTGTTGACAAACTTCCGGTACAGTTATCGAACACATTGTCCTTTCGGCTCTTTCCATTAAGTAAACCTATTTTTAGAAAAAAAAAATTTAAAAACCCGTCCAGCGGTTTTCTAGATTTCGTAGGTTGTGACGGCCGGCCGGCAGACAGATATAAATTTTTGTTTTGCTTTTTTAGAATCAGGAGGTCCTAAAACGTCGAGAAATGCCATAAAAAGTGGGGGTAAGAATTTCACTTTTGGCTCATGAATGCAATACTTAGGTCTTTCAGACCATAGTAAAACGATAACAATATAAAAAAAATAAATATATTAAAAAAATGCCTTACTTTAATTGACTAAATAACATAAATAACATAGTTAAAAATTTTATATATAGTAACCAAATGGTATAGGAGATCGATTTTGCTGCTTCGATCAATTTTTTGTTAGACTTATCGTTTTTCTTAATAAAATTTGCAAATTCAGTGCAACTCATCTGTAGTTTAAATGCTTAAATAATTCTGATTTCACCATATCGGTATGAAGCCTTTTGATTTGTAAGTCAATATATTTCCCATCACGCTAAAAATGCGTTCAACAAAACAATTAAATTTATTAACTGGCCTGCAAACACAAATTTGCAAATTTTAAGTCATTCAAGTGCGTTTGTGTTGATTTTAGAATATTCAGTCCACTTTTCTCTGCAATTCATTACAGTTAATAAGGGAAAAACTTCATTTAGGTTACGTATTTATGAAAATAACTGAATTTAACTATTTATAACCAAATAAGGCGTATATTTTTAACAATTCAACTTACTAAATAAAGTTTCGATAAGGTCCAATAAAAACGCTTCATTTACTATTTTTTAACAAATCAAACGAATTGTTTCGATTATTTTTCTATGGTGGGAAGGAACAGCGAATATTTTCGAATATTTTGGGCCTACTTAATATATTAATTTAAAACAAAAATTCACATACAAAACTATGTGAAAATGCAATTCGCAAATAGTAAAAATGTCCGTTTTCATTCATAAATGATTGCATGTTTATGTTTATTTGTCAAAAATAAATTACAAATTTATAACATTTATGCGCCTACTAAGCTGAAATAATATTTAATTTTGTTTGACAACAAAGGATTATGTTGTATGAAATAATGTTACTATTTCTGTTCGTTAAATTGTCTGCTAAATACAACTCGTCACCAACTTATTAGTCGATTATTTTTCAACATTACCACTCATGCCATTTGAGGTTAAAAATTTCCCTCGTGCGCTACGCGCACTCGGGACCTCAAATGACATTCGTAATAATGATTATGAAAAATAATCGATTATTATTTGACGACTCGTGATATTATATATGAATATTTTCAAAAAACGTACGTATAGCGTATTCACAAATATTTTTGATAAAAAAAACGTATTACACGCTCCAAAAACGTATAGGTGGCAAGCCTAGTAGCATCGTGTGATGTGGAATGTAGTTTTGATTGCAAATTGCATATTTGTAGGTTTTACTTTTAATTAAATTCATTTATGAAAATTGCAGGATAGTTCTGTTATTCTTAGTTTTTTTATTTAAGCTTATCTTTTTATTCAAGTGATTTTCGTTGACTCTTTTATCGGCAAGCTTTTTCTCATCAAAGATTATTTCCAAAGACAGGAATAAATGATAGTCAGATGCAGCAAAATCTGGGCTATATACATTGACTGCACCAAACTGCTAACCCAGTTAACAGTTCAATCATTTTTGGCGGATAATCAAAGATATGTGTAGTCTGGTTTAGTCATGATGGAAAACAACACCCTTTCGATTGAACAATTCTAATACTTTGTTAAAAAAATTAAATTGAATTGATAAATGGCTGATATAAAAACGTCTCTGAATACAGAGATTAACAGATTAGTTTTAAAATCGCTAGGACAGCTAGGAGGACATATTCCGAGGAAGGACAGAACCTACAAAAGCAGAATTGTCCTTCCAAAAGGAGGACGACTGATCACCTTAAGAATACACTTACTGTAGGCTCATTGTTTCACGATAATGATTATTCCTGCCGTTTCTATCGGAAAAGAGGATCGATTCAAACCCACTAATTCTCATTAAAAACCTGCTTAGGAAAGAATAGAAAACGGCTTCATCGGTTGCTATCATTCATTTTTAAAAGGGATTTTTTTCTCTAGAAATAGACTCATTGTGCCAATTCTTAAGCTTTTCCTCTGTCACATATTTTTCATTAATTTTGCAAACAATTCATTTTCACTTATACCATGTTGCGGAATATTTTAATATAGTAGAAATCGCCCAGTGACCGAAATTATAAATAAAATGTCGCGGAATGAATAAAAATTCTCTCTATCGCAGAGAGAATTGCGAACAGAATTCCTTCTACGAAATTAATTACCTTAAGACGCAGCACATCTGCCTTGGCTAGTAGATCAGTGAAAAGTGGGTATGGGGATGTCTTAGGCATTTCGTAAAAGCATGAGACTGCTGCTTTTTACCTAAAAGGTGTTCTGAGTCAATCTTGTTGTAGAAACCAAAACGAAATAAAACAACACAAAAGAAACACCAGATTGAGAAGAATATTTAGTCACTAGGTAGAAGGTGTCTAGCACTTTCCCCCATTAAATCCACCCATGGAGACTAGTGTGCTATATGTTGTTATAAGTCTCCCCTGATTATTTTAAGTCCTACAAAATCCTCTAACCAATCAAAAGAAAACTTAATATATCATATAAAATTCTGCAACGGACATTATCATCCACCAAGAACAACGAAAACTTTTGCAAATTCAAAAAAAACTGTTGAATATTACAAAAAAAAACATAATCAAAACCCAGCAAAAAAAAAATCATCGGATTAACAAAAGAAAATTTTAAATAAGATACAATTTCACTACAGTATAATTCTTCTAAATTACCTATAATAGAGCAAGAGCCCGTGACGGCCAGACCTTCGTTATTTTATAAAAGCTGAAAGTTTTTCTACGCAAACCTCCTACTCAGGTAGGAACGATTGGCGACATATGAAGCTTGGATCATGGTGGCCATGGCAGGGAGCAGGTAACAAAGGGGCCTCCAAAGTTGCGTTAAAGTATAAAAGGTAATTTTTTATATATTCTTCGGGATAGTATTAGAACTCACGTCAGCCATTGTCAGACATTTGCTATCGTGGTACACCTCTGCCAGACTGAAGTTAATTAAGGGTAGTTTTCTCCTAAACGGCAAGGGGTACAAAATCTGGAAGTTCATATTTTATCGTTATACAAACTATAAAGATTCTAATTTAGAAGTGACGATCCGGTCTGCTGATGCAAAACCCCTCTTTGCTTGTGAGGCTAGAGTTAATTAGGGGTAGTTTTCTCCTAAACGGAAAGGGGTACAAAATCTGAAAGTGCATATTTTTCGGTTCAAACTATAATGGTTTAAATTTAGAAGTGACGATCGGGTCTGCTCATGCAAAAGCCTAATTTGCTTGGGAGAATAGAGTTAATTAGGGGTAGTTTTCTCCTAAACGGCAAGGGGTACAAAATCTGAAAGTTCGTATTTTATGTTCAAACTATAATGATTCTAATTTAGAAGTGACGATTGGGTCTGCTCATGTAAAAGCCTACTTTGCTTGTAAAGCTAGAATTAATTAGGGGTAGTTTTCTCCTAAACGGAAAGGGGTACAAAATCTGAAAGTTCATATTTTTCGGTTCAAACTATAATGGTTTAAATTTAGAAGTGACGATCGGGTCTGCTCATGCAAAAGCCTAATTTGCTTGTGAGAATAGAGTTAATTAGGGTTAGTTTTCTCCTAAACGGCAAGGGGTACGAAATCTGAAAGTTCATATTTTATGTTCAAACTATAATGATTCTAATTTAGAAGTGACGATTGGGTCTGCTCATGCAAAAGCTTACTTTGCTTGTAAAGCTAGAGTTAATTAGGGGTAGTTTTCTCCTAAACGGAAAGGGGTACAAAATCTGAAAGTGCATATTTTATCGGTTCAGACTATAATGGTTCTAATTTAGAAGTGACGATCGGGTCTGCTCATGCAAAAGCCTAATTTGCTTATGAGGCATAAGTTAATTAGGGGTAGTTTTCTCCTAAACGGCAAGGGGTACAAAATCTGAAAGTTCATATTTTATCGGTTCAAACTATAATGATTCTAATTTCGAAGTGACGATCGGGTCTGCTCATGCAAAAGCTAAATTTGCTTGTAAGGCTAAATTTTATTAGGGGTAGTTTTCTCCTAAACGGCAAGGGGTACAAAATCTGAAAGTTCATATTTTATGGGTGCAAACTATAATGGTTCTAATTTAGAAGTGACGATCGGGTCTGCTCATGCAAAAGCTAAATTTGCTTGCAAGGCTAAATTTAATTAGGGGTAGTTTTCTCCTAAACGGCAAGGGGTACGAAAGTGCATATTTTTCGGTTCAAACTATAATGGTTTAAATTTAGAAGTGACGATCGGGTCTGCTCATGCAAAACTCTACTTTGCTTGTGAGGCTAGAGTTAGTTAGGGGTAGTTTTCTCCTAAACGGAAAGGGGTACAAAATCTGAAAGTTCATATTTTATCGGTACAAACTATAATGGTTCTAATTCAGAAGTGACGATCGGGTCTTCTCATGCAAAAGCTTACTTTGCCTGTGAGGCTAGAGTTAATTAGGGGTAGTTTACTCCTAAACGGCAAGAGGTACAAAATCTGAAAGTTCATATTTTATCGGTAAAAACTCTAACGATTCTAATTGAGAAGTGACGATCAGGTCTGCCCATGCAAAACCTAACTTTGCTTGTGAGGCTAGAGTTATTTAGGGGTAGCTTTCTCCTAAACGACAAGGGGTACAAAATCTGAAAGTTCATATTTTATCGGTACAAACTATAATCATTCTTATTTAGAAGTGACAATCCGGTCTGCTCATGCGAAACCCTACTTTGATTGTGAGGCTAGAGTTAATTAGGGGTAGTTTTCTCCTAAACGGCAAGGGGTGCTAAATCTGAAAATTCATATTTTATTGGTACAAACTATAATGATTCTAATTTGAAAGCGACAATCCGGTCTGCTCATGCAAAAGCCTACTTTGCTTGTGAGGCTAGAGTTAATTAGGGGTAGTTTTCTCCTAAACTGCAAGGGGTACAAGATCTGAAAGTTCATATTTTATCGGTACAAACTATAATGATTATAATTTAGAATTGACGATCCGGTCTGCTCATGCAAAACTCTACTTTGCTACTGGGGCTAGAGTTAATTAGGGTTAGTTTTCTCCAAAGCGTCAAGGGGTACAAAATCTGAAAGTTCATATTTTATCGGTACAAACTGTAATGATTATAATTTAGAAGTGAAGATCCGGTCTGCTCATGTAAAACCCTACTTTGCTTATGAGGCATAAGTTAATTAGGGGTAGTTTTCTCCTAAACGGCGAGGGGTACAAAATCTGAAAGTTCATATTTTATCGGTACAAACTATAATGATTCTAATTTAGAAGTGACGATCTGATCTGCTCATGTAAAAGCTAAATTTGCTTCCGAAGCTAAAGTTAATTAGGGGTAGTTTTCTCCTAAACGGCAAGGGGTACAAAATATGAACGCTCATATTTTATCGGTACAAACTATAATGGTTCTAATTTGAAAGTGACGATCGGGTATGCTCATGCAAAAGCTTACTTTGCTTGAGAGGCTTGAGTTAATTAGGGGTAGTTTTATTCTAATCGGCAAGGGGTATAAAATCTGAAAAATCTTTTTTTATCGGTGCAAACTATAATGGTTCTAATTTAGAAGTGAAGATCGGGTCTGCTCATGCAAAAGCTAAATTTGCCTGGGAGGCTAAAGTTAATTAGGGGTAATTTTCTACTAAACGGCAAGGGGTACAAAATCTGAAAGTTCATATTTTATCGGTACAAACTTTAATGATTCAAATTTAGAAGTGACGATCCGGTCTGCTCATACAAAAGCCTACTTTGTCTGTGAGGCTAGAGCTAATTAAGGGTAGTTTTCTCCTAAACGTAAAGGGGTACAAAATCTGAAAGTTCATATTTTATCGGTACAAACTATAATGGTTCTAATTTAGAAGTGATGATCGGGTTCGCTCATGCAAAAGCTTACTTTGCTTGAGAGGCTAGAGTTAATTAGGGGTAGTTTTCTCCAAACCGCAAGGGTTATAAAATCTGTAAATTCATATTTCATCGGTAGAAACTATTATGGTTCTAATTTAGAAGAGACGAATGCAAAAGCTAAATTTGCTTGGGAGGCTAGAGTTATAATTAGGGGTAGTTTTCTCCTAAACGGCAAGGGGTACAAAATCTGAAAGTTCATATTTTATCGGTACAAACTATAGTGGTTCTTATGTAGAAGTGACGATCGGGTCTGCTCATGCAAAAGCCTACTTTGCTTGGGAGGCTATAGCTAATTAGGGGTAGTTTTCTCTTAAACTGCAAGGGGTACAAAATCTGAAAGTTCATATTTTATCGGTGCAAACTATAATGGTTCTAATTTAGAAGTGACGATCGGGTCTGCTCATGCAAAAGCTAAATTTGCTTCCGAAGCGAAAGCTAATTAGGGGTAGTTTTCTCCTAAACGGCAAAGGGTACAAAATCTGAAAGTTCATATTTTATGCGTACAAACTATAATGATTATAATTTAGAAGTGACGATCCGGTCTGCTCATGTAAAACCCTACTTTGCTTCTGAGGCATAAGTTAATTAGGGGTAGTTTTCTCCTAAACGGCAAGGGGTACAAAATCTGAAAGTTCATATTTTATCGGTACAAATTATAATAGTTCTTTTTTAGAAGTGACGATCGGGTCTGCTCATGCAAAAGCCTACTTTGCTTGTGAGGCTAGAGTTACATAGGGGTAGTTTTCTCCTAAACGGAAAGGGGTACAAAATCTGAAAGTTCATTTTTTATCGGTGCAAACTATAATGGTTCTAATTCAGAAGTGAAGATCGGATCTACTCATGCAAAAGCTAAATTTGCTTGGGAGTTTACAGTTAATTAGGGGTAGTTTTCTCCTAAACGGCAAGGGGTACAAAATCTGAAAGTCCATATTTTATCGCTACAAACTATAATGATTCAAATTTAGAAGTGACGATCTGGTCTGCTCATGCAAAAGCTTACTTTGCTTGTGAGGCTAGAGTTAATTAGGGGTAGTTTTCTTCTAAACGTAAAGGGGTACAAAATCTGAAAGTTCATATTTTATCGGTACAAACTATAATGATTATAATTAAGAAGTGACGATCCGGTCTGCTCATGCAAAACTCTACTTTGCTTGTGATGCTAGAGTTAATTAGGGGTAGTTTTCTGCTAAGCGGCAAGGGGTACAAAATATGAACGCTCATATTTTATCGGTACAAACTATAATGGTTCGAATTAATAAGTAATGATCGGGTCTGCTCATGCAGAAGCCTACTTTGCTTATGAGGCTAGAGTTAATTAGGGGTAGTTTTCTCCTAAACGGCAAGGAGTACAAAATCTGAAAGTTCATATTTTATCGGGACAATCTGTAATGATTATAATTTAGAAGTGACGATCCGGTCTGCTCATGTAAAACCCTACTTTGCTTATGAGGCATAAGTTAATTAGGGGTAGTTTTCTCCTAAACGGCAAGGGGTACAAAATCTGAAAGTTCATATTTTATCGGTTTAAACTATAATGGTTCTAATTTATAAGTGACGATCGGGTCTGCTCATGTAAAACCCTACTTTGCTTCTGAGGCATAAGTTAATTACGGGTAGTTTTCTCCTAAACGGCAAGGGGGACAATATCTGAAAGTTCATATTTTATCGGTACAAACTATAATGATTCTAATTTAGAAGTGACGATCTGATCTGCTCATGCAAAAGCTAAATTTGCTTCCGAAGCTAAAGTTAATTAGGGGTAGTTTTCTCCTAAACGGCAAGGGGTACAAAATCTGAATGCTCATATTTTATCGGTACAAACTATAATGATTCTAATTTAGAAGTGACGATCGGGTCTGCTCATGCAAAAGCTTACTTTGCTTGAGAGGCTAGAGTTAATTAGGGGTAGTTTTCTCCTAAACGGCAAGGGGTAGAAAATCTGAATGCTCATATTTTATCGGTACAAACTATAATGATTCTAATTTAGAAGTGACGATCGGGTCTGCTCATGCAAACGCTTACTTTGCTTGAGAGGCTAGAGTTAATTAGGGGTAGTTTTCTCCTAATCGGCAAGGGGTGCAAATTCAGAAATATCTTTTTTTATCGGTGCAAACTATAATGGTTCTAATTTAGAAGTGAAGATCGGGTCTGCTCATGCAAAAGCTAAATTTGCCTGGGAGGCCAAAGTTAATTAGGGGTAGTTTTCTCCTAAACGGCAAGGGGTACAAAATCTGAAAGTTCATATTTTATCGGTACAAACTTTAATGATTCAAATTTAGAAGTGACGATCGGGTCTGCTCATGCAAAAGCCTACTGTGCTTGTGAGGCTAGAGCTAATTAGGGGTAGTTTTCTCCTAAACTGCAAGGGGTACAAAATCTGAAAGTTCATATTTTATCGGTGCAAACTATAATGGTTCTAATTTAGAAGTGACGATCGGGTCTGCTCATGCAAAAGCTAAATTTGCTTCCGAAGCTAGAGCTAATTAGGGGTAGTTTTCTCCAAAACGGCAAGGGGTTCAAAATCTGAAAGTTTATATTTTATTGGTACAAATTATAATAGTTCTTATTTAGAAGTGACGATCGGGTCTGCTCATGCAAAAGCCTACTTTGCTTGAGAGGCTAGAGTTAATTAGGGGTAGTTTTCTCCTAAACGGAAAGGGGGACAAAATCTGAAAGTTCATTTTTTATCGGTACAAACTATAATGGTTCGAATTAATAAGTAATGATCGGGTCTGCTCATGCAGAAGCCTACTTTGCTTATGAGGCTAGAGTTAATTAGGGGTAGTTTTCTCCTAAACGGCAAGGAGTACAAAATCTGAAAGTTCATATTTTATCGGGACAATCTGTAATGATTATAATTTAGAAGTGACGATCCGGTCTGCTCATGTAAAACCCTACTTTGCTTATGAGGCATAAGTTAATTAGGGGTAGTTTTCTCCTAAACGGCAAGGGGTACAAAATCTGAAAGTCCATATTTTATCGCTACAAACTATAATGATTCAAATTAAGAAGCGACGATCCGGTCTGCTCATGCAAAACTCTACTTTGCTTGTGAGGCTAGAGTTAATTAGGGGTAGTTTTCTCCTAAACGTAAAGGGGTACAAAATCTGAAAGTTCATATTTTATCGGTACAAACTATAATGATTCAAATTTAGAAGTGACGATCCGGTCTGCTCATGCAAAACTCTACTTTGCTTCTGAGGCTAGAGTATATTAGGGGTAGTTTTCTCCTAAGCGGCAAGGGGTACAAAATCTGAACGCTCATATTTTATCGGTACAAACTATAATGGTTCGAATTAATAAGTAATGATCGGGTCTGCTCATGCAGAAGCCTACTTTGCTTATGAGGCTAGAGTTAATTAGGGGTAGTTTTCTCCTAAACGGCAAGGAGTACAAAATCTGAAAGTTCATATTTTATCGGTACAAACTGTAATGATTATAATTTAGAAGTGACGATCCGGTCTGCTCATGTAAAACCCTACTTTGCTTCTGAGGCATAAGTTAATTAGGGGTAGTTTTCTCCTAAACGGCAAGGGGTACAAAATTTGAAAGTTCATATTTTATCGGTACAAACTATAATGGTTCTAATTTATAAGTGACGATCGGGTCTGCTCATGTAAAACCCTACTTTGCTTCTGAGGCATAAGTTAATTAGGGGTAGTTTTCTCCTAAACGGCAAGGGGTACAATATCTGAAAGTTCATATTTAATCGGTACAAACTATAATGATTCTAATTTAGAAGTGACGATCTGATCTGCTCATGCAAAAGCTAAATTTGCTTCCGAAGCTAAAGTTAATTAGGGGTAGTTTTCTCCTAAACGGCGAGGGGTACAAAATCTGAATGCTCATATTTTATCGGTACAAACTATAATGATTCTAATTTAGAAGTGACGAACGGGTCTGCTCATGCAAAAGCTTACTTTGCTTGATAGGCTAGAGTTAATTAGGGGTAGTTTTCTCCTAAACGGCAAGGGGTACAAAATCAGAAAGTTCATTTGTTATCGGTGCACACTATAATGGTTCTAATTTAGAAGTGAAGATCGGGTCTGCTCATGCAAAAGCTAAATTTGCTTGGGAGGCTAGAGTTAATTAGGGGTAGTTTTCTCCTAAACGGCAAGGGGTACAAAATCTGAAAGTTCATATTTTATCGCTACAAACTTTAATGATTCAAATTTAGAAGTGACGATCCGGTCTGCTCATGCAAAAGCCTACTTTGCCTGTGAGGCTAGAGTTTATTAAGGGTAGTTTTCTCCTGAACGTAAAGGGGTACAATACCTGAAAGTTCATATTTTATCGGTGCAAACTATAATGGTTCTAATTTAGAAGTGATGATCGGGTTCGCTCATGCAAAAGCCTACTTTGCTTGCGAGGCTATAGTTAATTAGGGGTAGTTTTCTCCTAAACTGCAAGGGGTATAAAATCTGAAAGTTCATATTTCATCGGTACAAACTATAATGGCTCTAATTTCGAAGTGACGAACGGGTCTGCTCATGCAAAAGTTAAATTGGCTTGTGAGGCTAAAGTTAATTAGGGGTAGTTTTCTCCTAAACGGCAAGGGGTACAAAATCTGAAAGTTCATTTTTTATCAGTACAAACTATAGTGGTTCTAATGTAGAATTGACGATCGGGTCTGCTCATGCAAAAGCCTAATTCGTTTATGAGGCTAGAGCTAATTAGGGGTAGTTTTCTCCTAAACGGCGAGGGGTACAAAATCTGAAAGTTCATTTTTTATCGGTGCAAACTATAATGGTTCTAATTTAGAAGTGACGATCGGGTCTGCTCATGTAAAACCCTACTTTGCTTCTGAGGCGTAAGTTAATTAGGGGTAGTTTTCTCCTAAACGGCAAGGGGTACAAAATCTGAAAGTTCATATTTTATCGGTACAAATTATAATAGTTTTTATTTGGAAGTGACGATCGGGTCTGTTCATGCAAAAGCCTACTTTGCTTGAAAGGCTAAAATTAATTAGGGGTAGTTTTCTCCTAAACGGCACGTGGTACAAAATTTTTATTGGTGGTACAAATTAGTACAAAATAGGTACTAAATAATGCAAAAGGTCCGAGTCGATTCTGCGCAGGTGGTCTTTCTAGCTTAATATTAAGCTAGCAGCGCCACGGGTTTTGTCGTAACAGCACGTGGTACAAAATTTTTCTTGATAGTACAAATTAGTACAAAATAAGTACTAAATAATGCAAAAGGTCCGAGTCGATTCTGCTCAGGTGGTCTTTCTAGCTTAATATTAAGCTAGCAGCGCCACGGGTTTTGTCGTAACGGCACGTGGTACAAAATTTTTATTGGTGGTACAAATTAGTACAAAATAAGTACTAAATAATGCAAAAGGTCCGAGTCGATTCTGCTCAGGTGGTCTTTCCAGCTTAAGAGAGGTTTCAAATGCATAGATGGAACAGCAGCCGCAAATCAGGATTTGGATTTCATCAAATAGGCCATCGCTTATAAAAAATTGACAAAAGAGTTTTAGAAGAAATGTTGAGCAAAATTTGTTATCATCTTCACTATTTAACGGAAGAAAATATTGGCATGGTTTTTTTCGACCCAGAGATTTCGTTTAATGAAAAACGAAAAATGGCTCAACACCTTGAGGTCCCAGCACGAGACATCCCCATCGCACCCCCAACTCGCAAAAAAGATTTTGACGCAGTCAAACACATACGACTTTTTGCTAATAAGAACATCAGTGATTTTGTCACAAAGAAAACTCAGAAATTTTTAATCGATTTAGAATTTGTGTTGATTTTTTGCTACATGACCCATCGGAATGGTCAACGAATGAAGATTTCGTCAAAGCCATGTTGTTTTGCCAAAGTTTACATGTAATTATCAATGATACCGCCGAACGCGATGTTAAGTTGATGACGGAATACAACAACATTCTAACTAAAGACGAGGAAGGTACACAATACACAATCCAGGTAATCGAAAACTACAGATCCAAATACCGATCATACAATAAATCTAATTTAATGCATTGATTTTTTTGGAAAAATGATGCTTTTGAATAAAAATTATTACAAATTTAATCATAAAAATTATTTTTTTCTCTTTGAAAAAAAGATTGTTATAAATTAAAGGCTCGTATAAGTAAGAAGAAAAATTAAGATAAAATCGCTTTCCTAAGATCGATTTCTACATACTTAGGCTCGTTGGAATCGTAAACAAATTAGCTTCTAATAAAAAAGTCAAAATTATGAGGTATATTATGTTTCAAGGTGATTATGTGTGATAAAAATAAAAAATCCTATTATTCTGCTAATTTTCTTATCTTCGACGCCACTGCGCGGTGGGTAATTATTTTCCGATTTCAATAAAACTGGATACACTTCATATTTGAGTCAAATGGAACATAATTAGTCGGTGGGAGCGAAGAGAATTACGGTTTGAAAATTGTTCATACGTATCTGGTCATGCCTAATATATATATATATATATATATATATATATATATATATATATATATATATATATATATATATATATATATATATATATATATATATATTATATATATATATATATTATATATATATATATATATATATATATATATATATATATATATATATATATATATATATATATATATGTATATATATATATATATATATATATATATATATATATATATATATATATATATATATATATATATATATATATAATATATATATATATATATATATATATATATATATATATATATATTATATATATATATATATATATATATATATATATATATATATAATATATATATATATATATATATATATATATATATATATATATATATATATATATATATATATATATATATATATATATATATATATATATATATATATATATAATATATATATATATAATATATATATATATATATATATATATATATATATATATATATATATATATATATATATATTAGGGTGCTTTTTTTTTGGGCGACAATTCTTTTTTTCTGGTGCCCCACCAAAATTTAGTTGGAAATACCCAAGAAAACGTCCTCCTAAAATATGAGCCCTCAAAATTAATGTTTAGCACTCGGCATCGGCGTTTGAAGATTTTCCATACAAAATACATGTAAACTATAGTGTTTTTTGAAAAAAAATTACTGCTCAGCGGCATTTTATACTATTTCAAAAAACGGACTAAATTATCTACAATTATCTACAAAAAAGCCCAAATAGATGTAATTGTAACTTACACCGGTGACACACTACAGATCACTAAAGTCAATTTTATATGAATTTCTTGTTCTTTTGTTTTTATTTCATAAATGGCTAAAACTACAGAAAAAATGTCAATAACAAAGTTGTAGTTAATTAAGTTTCTACAAAAAACTCATAACGACCGAATCTCTATGATTAATATTTCTTGAGATAATAAGCTTCTATTAAAATGGATGTTTTAAGAGATTTTCGTCATCAATTTATCAAGACCGCAAGTTCTAAAATAATAAATGTTTATTATCTCGATAAATATCAATCATAGAGATTCGGTTATTCAGAGTGGAATTGGTTTTTGTAGGAGTGTGGTTTTTGTAGGAAACTTGTAAGAGTGGTTTTTGTAGGAAACTTAATTAACTACAACTTTGTTATTGACATTTTCCTGTAGCTTTAGCCATTTATGAAATAAAAACAAAAGAATAAGAAATTCATATAAAACTGACTTTAGTGATCTGTATTGTGTCACCGGTGTAAGTTACAGTCACATCTCTACAAGCATTTTTGTAGATAATTTAATCCTGAGTTAGCTGCTTTTTTCCATTTTGAAATAGTATAAAATGCCGCTGAGCTGTAATTTTTTTTTAAAAAACACTAAAGTTTACATGTATTTTGTATGGAAAATATTCAAACGCAAAGGCCGAGTGCTAAACATTAATTTTGAGGGCTCATATTTTAGGAGGACGTTTTCTTGGGTATTTCCAACAAAATTTCGGTGGGGCACCAGAAAAAAAGAATTGTCGCCCAAAAAAAAAGCACCCTAATATATATATATATATATATATATATATATATATATATATATATATATATATATATATATATATATATATATATATATATATATATATATATATATATATATATATATTATATATATATATATATATATATATATATATATATATATATATATATATATATATATATATATATATATATATATATATATATATATATATGTATATATATATGTATATATATATATATATATATATATATATATATATATATATATATATATATATATATATATATATATATATATATATATATATATATATATATATATATATATATATATATATATATATGTATATATATATATATATATACGGCCATTCCGCAGTGACGGGTGTTGTACGCATTTAACTGATATAATTTCCAAATTAGAACAAAAATCTCTGTGTTTTGAATATAATTCAATTCATTTCAATGATTTCTTAAAATAAAACAAAAACACATTTAGAATTATTCAAGCGTTTACATGTAATAATAGATTTAAGCCCTGTGACGGGTGTGTAGCGATTAATATATTTAAATCTAAATAATTAATCACTACAAACTTAAATGATAAATTAATGTAAACGATCAATTAACGTAAACGATCACCTTACATTAATTCAATATACTTGAGACACGAACCGAGTTTTGATAAAAGCTTAATCTCGTTCCACTAGTCGACGCCGTGCGGCTGATGCTATAAATTATTTAATTAATTTACTCAAAATTTAAAATCGTCAATTAAACGTCCTAAATAAAATTACATGTTTTTGTTGAAGTAAAATTGTAAATCTAATAATTAACTCTTTCACTTTCTCGTGATATTTTCAAACGTTAACATCGCTCTTACAAATATTAATAAATTAATAGATTTGTGTTATCGTATTGCTTTTATTAAAAACATTGGTTAATAAATCATACTGTGTATTTACATTAAGTTAATTTAATTAATAGTGAATTATCATTTAAATAAAATCTGTAATTTAAAAGTAAAATATAAGCGAGTTTTTAGTGTATGAACCAAGGAGTTCATCATTGGTGACGCCGATTACGGTTTTTGCCGTTTAAATTTTTTTACAAGCCTTGTAACTGGACAGCCTCGTACATTATTGTGCCAGGTTATTAGGTACGTATTTAAACTCTTCATAATACCTCGATATAGTTGTACTAAAACGTTTTTATTTTTGGGTGGTATAACAAACGTATGAAACTCTGGAAGTATTACGTGTATGCGAGCGTCAATCACCATATTTAACGAAAACATAAAAAACAGTACATCATAAAAACAGTATAACTAGCAGCAATATCATCATATCATCATTGTTACAATTATATAAATATAACAGCAAAATACAACAGCGTAATATAGCAGCATAATATAACAGGATAATATAACAGCATAATATAACAACATAATCTAACAGCATGATATAACAGCATAATCATCATAATCATATCAGCATATATTTATAAAGCCATTGATCAACATCGAAAACATTATAACTTTATATATATATATATATATATTTACCCAAATACCATATATGTATATGTGAAATATCAACTTTATATTAACAAATAACAACAATCATTAATACGGTTACTTCTAACAATCAAAACCAGTATCAAGAAATTAAAATTAAACAAGAAGCTAACATCTCTGGAATCACATCACAGGATTTACAAGATAAATATTTCAAATTATTATTAAAAAAATTTTTTTCTATTTAAAGTAGCATTTACGTAACGTAACGTTTATCAATTATTTCTTTAAATTATTTTTGAAATCTAATCATTATTCTATATTTTTGGTTTTCATTTTTATTGTTTTTGCTTTGAATTCAAAATATATATCGTTATATACTACATTATTATATTATTACTATATTATTGATATTATTATATTATCGAATTATTTATATTTTTATATCTAACTGCAATCCGATAAACAAATCTATTCGCGAACCAAACCTTGAACGAACAATAACGCGTTTATTGTTTTTTTTTTTAGGTTCTGGATTATTTTTTTTTTAAAAAAAAAGAGAAAATTTTATTCTGCTTTAACTCGAAAGCTTTTACTCGCGTTAACTCTCAATTTTTTTATTATTCTTATATTTTTCTTAATTTTACTTTGACATCGACAAAAATGTCGGACGACGAACAGATGGGCGCAGCTCAAAGTGTAAGGGACAACAAACCTTTAGAGCTCGGTGCCTCGTCCAGCATGAAGCTGCAACCTTTCTGGACACAACAGCCGGCCACTTGGTTTCGAGTGGCCGAGCAGACTTTTGAGTTTCAGAATATAAAGGTAGACAAGCAAAAGTATTTGCACTTGCTGCATTCTCTAACCCCCCAATTGTGTGACATGGTTTCGGACATTATGGATATATTACCTGAAACCAATATATATGAAGCACTCAAACAAGCGCTGTTGGAACGGCTGGCACCATCAGACGAGCGGCGTCTAGAAGCGCTCCTGACAGGACAAGAGCTCGGAGATCGAATACCATCCGAGGCTCTACGCCATATTAAAAAACTTGCGTGCAACAATTTCAGCGAAAAGCTGATACTATCACTTTGGGTACGTAGGATGCCAGAATTGATTAGAATAGCGTTGGCTGGTCAATCAGAATCAACCCCAGTTGAAACGATGGCGAAGATGGCCGACAAAATGTTCGAGACAATGTCTCTCCACACTGGAACAAATCAAATAACTGAGATTCGCCTATCTCGTTCATCAACACGTTCCACTCATGCTAGTCAACGACGGGGAACACCTGTAGCAAGCGCAACAATGGAAGAACGGCTATCAAGAGTAGAAAGACAACTCGAGCAGCTGACTCGATTTCGTCGATCGAACTCGAGGAGTAGGTTCAACTCAATGAACTCGAATTATCGCGGTAGCTCCCCATCTCCATACCGACAACGGTCAAAATCTCGATCTGGCTCGCAAAAACAACTCGGTTCATGTTACTACCACCGAACATTTGGAGCTGCAGCACGCAAGTGTAGATCTCCATGTTCACTTAGCCAGTCCACATCCACAGCTACTATGGATGTAGACCCAGCATTAAATCCAAAAAATGGTTAAAACCCGAAGTCGAGGCGACCGTAACAGAGAGCAGTTACTCCAGTCGTCTGTTCGTTCACGACAAAGTGAACAACCTAACTTTTCTTATAGACACCGGAGCAGACCTCTCGGTGCTCCCCATAAAATATAATCGATCCATAACAAATATTCCAAAATCAAACGATCTAGCCTTATCAGCTGCCAACGGCACGATAATCAATACCTACGGAACAAAGCTCCTACCGGTAGATATCGGCCTAAAACGAACATTCACACACGCTTTCGTACTAGCGCAAGTGAATCATCCGATCATTGGTGCTGATTTTCTAAGTAAATTTGGACTGCTTGTCGATCTCAAACGAAAACGGCTGATTGATTCAGCTACACAGCTGTCAATCAATGCCACAATGGTTAGTGTTGATACGCCAACACCCATCCATTATACGATCGACAACGATTACGGCCTGCTACTGAAGAAGTTTCCTTCCCTAACAGCAGAGCCGAACTACAATTTACCGGTCAAGCATAACGTGGTACATCACATTGTTACCACTGGCCATTTGCCTGTATCAAGACCACGCAGACTAGATCCAATTCGTCAAAAAGCTGCGTTTATGGAATTTCAACATATGGTTGAACTTGGAATTTGTCGCATTTCATCTTCCTCTGTATCTTGTCCGCTTGACATGGTTCGAAAGAAAGATCTCGACTGGAGACCATGTGAAGATTATCGCAGGTTAAACGCGGTCACGATTGCACATACAAAATTTTTCGATGAATTTGTATGGTTGCAAAGTTTTCTCTAAAATTGACCTTGTTAGAGCTTATCATCTCATTCCTGTTGCGAATGAAGATATTCACAAAACTGCAATTACCACTCCATTTGGCCTCTTCGAATTCACTCGAATGCCATTCGGCTTACGTAATGCTGCACAAACGTTTCAGCGTTTCATAGACGAAATCGTTCGAGATTTAGATTTTGTTTTTGTCTACATCGACAAGTGGCATCGATAAATGAGGAACAACACAAACTTCATCTGGAACAACTATTCCAGAAACTAAGCGAGTTTGGTGTTCATATTAAGAGTTCAAAATGCGTTTTTGGCGTAAACACTCTTGAATTCCTCAGCCACACGATAACACCTAATGGTATTCTGCCGTCTCAAGAACGAATTAATGCCATTACGGAGCTCCCAGCACCAACATCAATCAAACGTGTTCAGCAATTCGTCGGTATGATAAATTATTACCATAGATTCATACCGAAACTAGCTGAAACACTTGCCCCAATTCATACACACTTGGCCGCTTTACTAAAAAAGCCCAAGACTCCTAAAAATTTTACTTGGCCAAACGAATGTCAACTAGCATTCACCAAGTTAAAAACTGAATTGGGTAATATCACGTTGTTAGTGCATCCACATAACGATTCTGCATACAGTATCACTACGGATGCATCGAACATTGCTGTCGGAGCAGTGTTACAACAACGTAACAATGATTGTTGGGAGCCATTGGGATTCTTTTCGAAGAAACTTTCAGACGCTGAAACTAAATACTCTGCATTCGATCGAGAGCTACTCGCAATTTGCTTAGCTATAAAACACTTCAGGTATTTTGTCGAAGGTCGTGAATTCACAATTTACACCGACCACAAGCCTCTCACTCGTGCAATACATTCTAAAACGGAACGAAACCCAAGGCAATCTCGCCACTTGGATTTCATAAGTCAATTTACTCCCGACATCCAACACGTGCAAGGTAAAGATAACACTGTCGCGGATGCATTATATCGTGCATCCGACAACGAAACTGCATCAGTTGAGACTCACTTCAACTACGATGCTATCATAGCTGCACAAAAAGCAGACTTAGAACTTCAGAATTTACTTTCTGGTTCCGTATGTCACGCTAGTTCATCGATGAAACTAGAGCTTTTTAAACTTCCAGGTTTTGAAATAGTCTGCGAAACATCAACGGGTAACAATCGCCCATACATCGCAGAACCATTACGCAAAACAATCTCCAATACTTTACACAGCTTGTCACATCCTGGTGTCAACGGTACACGTAAATTGATTACATCTAGATATTTTTGGTCTAGTATAAATAAAGATATTAATCACTGGACAAAATCTTGTTTATCTTGCCAACGCTCTAAGGTCCAAAGACACACAAAAAGTCCAACTGGACAATTCGAAATTCCACAATCTTGATTCGAACACATCCATATAGATATCGTAGGTCCGCTTCCTCCTTCTAATGGATGTTCTTACATTTTAACTTGCGTTGATCGATTCACTCGATGGCCAGAAGCTTATACTATGTCTGACATGTCTGCTGCTACCATAGCCACGACATTTGTCAATAATTACGTATCACGATTCGGTGTTCCACTGCACATCACAACTGATCAGGGAACACAATTCGAGTCTAAATTTTTTTCTGAATTAACGAAACTTTTGGGCTCACATCGGATACGTACAACGGCCTACCATCCACAAGCGAACGGAATGGTAGAACGTTTTCATCGACAACTAAAAGCTGCACTTATGGCCAGAGGCAACACTACTCAGTGGAGCTCCGAAATACCAATCATTCTTCTTGGTATTCGAGCTACAGTGAAAGAAGATCTGAAGTGCTCACCCGCAGAACTTGTCTACGGACAAACACTGAAACTGCCCGGTGAGTTCTTCGTAGAAAATCCTCTTTCACAGCTGCCTACTCATGATACAGTTATTGATCAACTTCGAAATACAATGCACAATCTGATTCCAACACCTACACGACAAAGTAAACAAAACGACATTTTTGTCCCAAAGTCGCTTGAAAACTGCGACTACGTTTTTGTTAGGGTCGATAGAATACGCACAGGCTTACAAACCCCATATGAAGGTCCTTATAAAATCATACGACGTCTCCGTAAACAATTCGTAATCGAGATCAAAGGCAAACAACAATCTGTCTCGATCGACAGATTGAAGCCAGCGTATGGTATTTTGTGTTCAGCTGATCGTTTACCAGCTTCTCGAACACACAAAGCTGTTCATTTCGAACAAACACATTAAACGGGGGGCTTTCATCTACGAGCGGGGTACTGTAGCGATTAATATATTTAAATCTAAATAATTAATCACTACAAACTTAAATGATAAATTAATGTAAACGATCAATTAACGTAAACGATCACCTTACATTAATTCAATATACTTGAGACACGAACCGAGTTTTGATAAAAGCTTAATCTCGTTCCACTAGTCGACGCCGTGCGGCTGATGCTATAAATTATTTAATTAATTTACTCAAAATTTAAAACCGTCAATTAAACGTCCTAAATAAAATTACATGTTTTTGTTGAAGTAAAATTGTAAATCTAATAATTAACTCTTTTACTTTCTCGTGATATTTTCAAACGTTAACATCGCTCTTACAAATATTAATAAATTAATAGATTTGTGTTATCGTATTGCTTTTATTAAAAACATTGGTTAATAAATCATACTGTGTATTTACATTAAGTTAATTTAATTAATAGTGAATTATCATTTAAATAAAATCTGTAATTTAAAAGTAAAATATAAGCGAGTTTTTAGTGTATGAACCAAGGAGTTCATCAGGTGTTACGAGTACTCTTACAAAATATGATATCTTGTTGACCAATCATTAGAATTTAGCTAAACTAGAAATTTTTGTCACAAAATTAATAGCTAGGTTGTGAGTTAAAGAATCGTCCGTTCCTATACTCTAAGTATTTTGTTTATATATTACTTTTTATATTTTTCTTTTACAAAAAAAGCTTGTGACGGATGCTACAAGATTTGTGACGGGTGTTACGAGTGTAAATTAAACAAATTCTTAAGTAAATTTTGAGACTTTCTTTATTATTTTGGACTTTTCTGATTATTTTTGTCTCTAAACAAAAGACATTTTTGGGAGTTTGAACTCCCTGTAAGACCATATGAAATGGAATTTCCAGTCAAGTATCTGAAATAGTGCTGTTTTTGCAGTTGAGGTAGCATCTTTAAAGTATTCCATTATTCCATCGGTTCTTTTACTGGTGTACTCTACTTCAGTACTTCTCTAAACAGTACTCTACTTACTAAAGATCATGAATGTCGTTTTCATTGACGAAATGATATTTAACGCGGGTCTTTTGGATTTTAAGACAAATATTCATAATAATACCAGAATATGTTGATAAAAGTTCACCGAGATTTTATTGCCCGCCAAAGTCTATCCGTCGCAGTTGCACACAGCCGTCGACAGCGCCCTTACCATAACTAGTGGCAAAGAAAGTCTACCCTCCAGTCTCTCACTGTAATAGACATTGGAAATAGTAAATTTGTTTTTGAACTGGGCATCCGTCGGGAACTGGGCATTGAACTGGGCATATTAGATAGGTGGAACACATAGACACACATAGAGAAGAACCACATATAAGAACGTATTATATTCCTATTGTGTACTTAAAAAATTATAACATTCGTAAAGAAAATTGTAACGGGTGTAAGGTGTGACGGGTGTTACACAAATAAATCAGCCTATATTTTAACGCAAGGTCTATTTAAATTCACACGAATATTGTAATGGCTAGTCTGGCATAATGTCAGAACGCAGTGTATTACAGTCGCAGTTTCCTTAGTTGTTGTTCCTTATATTAATCTGTACCACTTGTAATAGATTCTCATCCCTTCGTCATCAATAGTCATATTTCATGTAGTTTCCTTAACCCATAGTTTCCTTATGTTTCTCAGAATCTACTAAATCTGCAATGGCCGGACAAACGTATGGGATAAAGAAAATCACACTAATTACCTTGAATTATTTATTCATTAATATAACGCAATATTGGTTGATTTGAATTAATTAATGGCTTTCCTTAATCATCATCCGTATAATCACAAAAAAATTAATCAGAATTTAATCTTACAACGCACTAAAATTGACGCGCGTTATACTTCCATTCGATTGTCCTCGCCTTACTACTTGAGTTTGAACTTTTTTGTTTCAAAACACAAACCGTAATGAAATAACGAAATTCTCAAAACCTCACAACAGCTACGTGTATTTTGTTTCCAATCGTCGACATACAACGAATTACTATTTCTGCTTTGTTAAACATTTGATTTGTCTTTGTATGAGTGTTTTGCCTTAAACAATCCTTCCGTGATTGATCTGAACTTCACGGTATTGATATTGCAGAATGTAGTTATTAAATGTCTAAACATCACTACATTGATCGAATCTGTATTTGATTCATTTTGAATTCAATTGTACGTGTTATGAATGTGTCGGAAATATTGGGGATCCCAACCTTGTTTTAGTACAATATTATCAAGTAGCAAACGGTTTTGTGAACTATAATAAGTTCCCAATAATTTAAAAATCTGATGTAAATTAATTATCTCTCATCTAAATACTTTATTCGAGTTATTGCGAGATTAAAAATTTGACTATATAATGAGCACGGTAACTTATTCTCTCTCTTAGTCTATTACATTTTGATTTTTGTGTGTGACACTCGCCTTCTGTCAACTCAATCATATTGTTGTGCTGAAAAAAAGATTTTGTTTCTGGTTCGGAAAAACTATAGGATTATTGGATTGGATTGAAAACAACTAAAAGGGAGATAAATTCCGACGTCTGGATGGATAAGATGGCAGTAAGGATGAGATAACATTGGCGGACCGAAGTTTATTGGATGTGAGTAGCACAAATTTGGTTAATTTAATAGGAAAATAATTAGGGCGGTTAATCCGTGCATGGTCTTAGACTAAGTAGATAAATTTACAGATACCAAAGAATCAATAAGAATCAGGAACCTGATATCGAATTGATACGTGTAATATACATAAAATAAGATAAATTTACTATTTAATTTTGCTAATGGCGTTCGAGAAATATCTAACCAAAGAGGACGACCTTCAGTAGATGATAACTAGTTGACCTTGAGATGAGATATATTTTTACCAAAATATGAGGTCAAATGAGAATGAGAGTTATTAAACTAAAAACAATCGGTCATGCAAATTTTTTTGTGATTCGGGGAAAACTAACTATGAAGTGTTGTGCCCACAAGATTTTTGTGAATTGAATGTCAATGCGTACACGGTAAACCTAAAAGATTATTAGTGATTAGGGATATAACCTGTGATTTTGAGTGATAAATGTCAAACATAGCTATATACGCTTAGTGAGTTTTTTTTTGTTGTTGTGCAATTGTATCCGAGTTAGGATAATTTAAATAGTTTTCCAGCTGCATGATTCGAAGAATTCCTTTTGTGCTACCACGAGTTATAATCCAAAATTTAAAGATTAGATCAATCGTATATTAAATTAAAAATATATATAGTCAAAAATTTAAAGATTAGATCAAACGTATATTAAATTAAAAATATATATAATCAAAAATTTAAAGATTAGATCAATCGTATATTAAATTAAAAATATATATAGTCAAAAATTTAAAGATTAGATCAATCGTATATTAAATTAAAAATAGATATAGTCAAAAATTTAAAGATTAGATCAAACGTATATTAAATTAAAAATATATATAATCAAAAATTTAAAGATTAGATCAATCGTATATTAGATTAAAAATAAGTTAATTAATTAAAAACCTATATAGTCAAAATTTAAATCGTATGTTAGATTAAAAATAAGTTAATTAATAAAAATATATATGGTCAAAATTTAAAGAGTAGAACACTCGTATATCCACTTAAAAATAAAGTGTAATTAAAATCTAATTATGAGATTCCAGTGTTGTGGTTATGGCTTTATTTAGAAATTAAGATAAGCAGTATAACCGTATATTAAGAATCGAAATTGGTCTGTGTATATTTGGCGGTAAACCAAAACAGTCATATGATTCAAACAAAAATAAAACGAAATTTGTTTTCCGTATAAAACAAAAACCCAAATTCTATCCAGGGTGAGATACATGATACTCATATTGATCAAAGATTAGAGTTGATTTTTCTTAGATAAAAGCTCCTTATGTGTGAATACAAATTTAAACTATTGTGTCAATAAAAAGAACAAAAAAAAAGAAAAAAAAAACTAAAGCATTTTTGGTAAGGAGAAAAACCGATTGTTGTTGGAATAATTACATTTGTCGTCGTGGGTGCTATATGTCGATTAATCGGTATCATACTCGACGATGATTTCGATGTAGATTGGGAAGCATATTTTATTGCATGATAGCTTCCACTTATTCATCCGTGTTACAGATTTGTTCGTCGAGGATTGATACGGCTTGTGGCATTGATGTCCAACGTATCCAACAATATTTGCAAATTGGTCAACGTTGCAGGCGTAAACTGTCGTCTGATACTGCACATATAGTCAACCGCATTTACAACTGGCGCCAACATATCTTTACACAAATTATTATATCGTATTCTCTCCGTGTTCATCTATATTGGCACTTCCTTTAACATATACCCATTGTGGCTTCAGCGTATTCAACTGGGTTACAAGTTTAATCAACAAAATTTTCAACGCATCCATTAATTTTATACCACGCCTATTAGTATCGCTTATCTATTCAAATTGTTCCACGAATTACCTCATTTTTGATTCAACAAAATTTTACGAATTTATATAACGTTTCCACTTACCATTTTTGTTTCAACAATATTTTACAACAATTACATCACTTTTGATTCAACAATATTTTTCATCAATTGTATCAGTATTTGATTCAACCATATTTTACAACAATTACATCGTTTTTGTTTCAACAAGATTTTACAACAATTACATCATTTTCGATTCAACAATATTTTTCATCAATTGTATCATTATTTGATTCAACCATCTTTTACTTCAATTATATCATATTTGTTTCAACCATATTTTACAACAATTACATCGTTTTGGATTCAGCCATATTTTACAACAATTGCATCTTTTTTGTTTCCACAATATTTTACATCAATTATATCATTATTCGATTCAACCATATTTTACAACAATTACATCGTTTTGGATTCAGCCATATTTTACAACAATTGCATCTTTTTTTGTTTCAACAATATTTTACATCAATTATATCATTATTCGATTCAACCATATTTTACAACAATTACATCATTATTGATTCAACCATATTTTACCTCCATTACACCATTTTTGATTCAGCAATATTTTACATCCATTGTATCATTTTTGATCCAACAATATTTTACCTCAATCACATCATTTTTGGTTCAACAAAATTTTGCATCAATTACAATACTTTATTTTGATTCAACAAAATTTATATAACGTTTCTTCTTATCATCTTGATTCAACAAAGTCAACAATAGTTTTCATCAATTACAATATTTTTTTTTGATTCAACAAAATCATACCAGTTTTTTTTATAACGTTTCTACTTACCGTTTTGATTCAACAAAGTATTCAACGATTGCTAGTTTATTGAACGTTTCTACCTAACAGTTTGATACAACGTTCGTACGTGCAAAGTCATTCAACATTTGTTTTTATACCAAGTAATTTTGGGGTATTTCAAACGTGAACAACGTGCTGATGGAGGGCTGATGGAATTCGAATAGGAGGACGGGGTTTAATCATGGGGTGAGTAAATTTATTTCATTACTACAGCCATAATGATAAAGGGGTGTGAGTGTGTGCGTGTGTATGTGTGAGCGTGTGTGTGTGTGTGTGTGCGTGTGGGTGTGTGTGTGTGTGGGCATATGTGAGTGAACGTAGGGGTTGGACGTGTTGATCGTGGGTCTTTCGCAACAGGGGTCGCCAGAGTCTTCGTTTTTCCACTTGTATTTCTTTCCATTTCTGCAAACTTTCGTGAATAGCGTACATGTCTGTATTTGTGCTGAAGTAGCAGGGTTACTTTATCGTTCCCATGGGCTGAAGCTAGTCGTGATGGCTTTAAACTACTCAAGGTACGCTTCCTGCTATGCCACTCTCATTGGTTCGCCACTGAGAAAGCGCTTCATTACAAATTGGCGCCCAACGTGGGGCTTCTCTAAGGGTCCCTACAGCAATGTAGGACTCTGGAGGAGTCCCTCCATAATTTCAAAAAAATTCGAAAATTTTTTTTTAAATTTTTTCTTCTAAATTAACTTTCATTCCCTCCAAACAATAGTAAAAGACTCTGGCGGCGTGGAAGCAGTTCCCTGCTTCAAACGCGCAGGAGCAAAGGAAGTCTGAGATTCCTCAGACTGTACTTTGATGGGGAGTTGCGTCCCTACGCCTCCAGCTAATATTCTCCTTTTTTGTATTTTTTTTAAAAACGCATGGGTGAGAATAATTTTTCGGAATTATTCTCAATGGGCATTACAACCCCACGGACCCTAGTTACGGGGTGGGTTTCTGGAGACGTCTCAAAGGCCGAAGGTGTCTCAGGTGCCAGACCTAGAACGACGTGGTTTGGTGTATACGCCAAACCTCGTCCGAGTCTGGTCACCTGGTCAGGCTTCGGGTTTGCGGGGTCTTCAGAGCCCAACCTGCGCTACTATTGCCTAACGTTAGCGACCCCTCCCGGCAATACTAGCTTCCCTGTGGTTGAGGTGTGCTGGTTCTCATCGGGTGATACCGAGGAAGTTCTTCCAAGACAGCATTGGCCCGCTGTCGAGGGAAGATTTCGCTCGGCTGTCATGCTGATGTGTAACTGGTCCACCTCTGCCACAGCACCTTACCGTATGTGTGGGTGGCGTGGATCGCAGCTGCCGAGTGTTGTTGATAGAATGGTGGTGCAGAGGATTTTATCTTCTGACCATCCCATCAGCACTCGTCAGCTGGGTGAGGCACTACCAGCACATACCCCACCTTATTCCTGTCTCACCCTCCCTTCTCCCATCCTTATTCATCCCGTCTTGCTCCCTATCCTTTTCCACTTCCCATCCTTTTAACGTAGAACACTTTCAATTTTCATTGGTCCCAAAGTAAAAACATAAAAAAAAAAACCACAAAGCAAAATGAGAAAGATCGGCGGTCACCACCTTCAACCCCAGCGTGAGTGAACACCCCGTGGTTGATCCTTCCTCCGTCCAAAATAAATAATAAATAAATAATTCGTAAATAAATAAATATTAATATTTAATAAATAAAAACAGCTGATAATATCAGACTCTAATATTCGTTTATCTATAAATTTTAGGTCCAACCAATAATAAATAAATTATCAAGAAATTACAACGTAAATAACTTATCAAGAAGTAATATAATATATAAATTACCAAGAAACTACAACGTATATAAATTATCAAGAAATTATAAAGAAAATAAAGTATCAAGAAATTACATAGAAACCAAATTATTAACAAATCATAAGAAATAACACTAATACTCCGGAAACATCTTGCGGAGTCTGGAGAAAAAGTACCGAATGTGTGATTTTGTAAATTGTTAGTTTTTTTTGTATTAGGGCATAACTAAAATCTATGTTTTAGGTTAATTGAAGACACATTCGGTTACTTCAAACTGTAAGTTAAGAATAATTATTAAATAAGAAAGGAAAAAGGAATAGAGACTAGGAAAAGGAAGTTTTTGATTGTTAATCTACTTCAAGTAACGAAAATTGTCGGATTCGGGAGGCCTAAGTTTACCCGTTTAGTGTCCTAAAATAATTCAACGTCTAAGATTGGTTGGGGAAACTTCCTAGTCCTGCTCTTATAATCCTATTAAATTCACTTAAATTAATCTTTGCATGTTAGATTTAATTTTTTTTATATAACTTTTGCATGATAGAACTAGTTAATTCTCCTTGTCTAACCGGTAGGCTTGCCGCACTTATATAATTTTTTTTTGTCTGTCACTCAGTTTTGAGTATCGGGAGCCGTCAGACCTGCCCGCAATTGGGTCTGGAAAATTTTCATAATTGCCATCTTCTGCCATATTTGTAGGATACCTATTTTCTCTCAAATCTCACCGTTTATTTTGTTCATATATCAGCACCTTGGAAAACAATCGTAAATAGTAATAAAATAATATCAAGATAATAATCAATCTGATTTAATATAATTGTCGAATTGAAGGAAAAATATTGCGCAGCTGTTTGCGGTTTGAAACGCTAAATTTCCATATAATTTTTTTTAAATTCTGCTTTAAAATATTCAAAGTAATCAAATATTGGAATAAAATAATCTTTTCTGTTGGTAATTAAATTGTTATTTGGATTCAACGTTCACATCGATAGTGTAATAATTTTCGTTTCGCTCTCCATATACGTGTATTTATTGATCTGGTCCTGTGCGGCGGTTTGAGATTCATAATGTCTGCCGCTGATAAGATTGACGTGCTGGATAGGTCCAGCTCTTGTGCTGTTTGTCAACACGAAATAGTGCCGGCCGACGTAAAACTTCTCACTCGGTGTAACCATCTCTTTCATGACATCTGCCTCAACGACTGGTTGTTGCAGAATCGCACCTGCCCAATTTGTCGAGCCGCTTGTGAGCGTGCAGAATTACAAAGGTTGCCTCGAGGGATAGATAAAAATAATTATACAATAGTGCCACCTCCACCGCGACCTGTGACTCGATCTGTTACCGCAGGTTGGCAACGTCGTTCCAGTACCGGAAATCAACCCTCGTCCACGCCTTTGGCAAACCGTCTTCCACCATCTCGACTCGCCGATGAAGTGCGAGTGAATATAGCTCAACGATCTCCCATATATGGTGCCGCTGCAGCGGTAGATCACGGTTTTCAGGAAGCGGTAAATGCACACATCGATCAGGAAATTTCGAGAATTAATCACTCAATGATGCAATCACGTGCTCCAGCACCGGAAGTGTTGTTACCTCTAGCACCAATTGCAGTATCACCCACCACCCCGCGTCATTCATCGGTTCATTCAAATTACACGCCAGTAAATGCGTTTGTGCAAAATAATGTACCAGTACCACCAATGTTCGCTGAACCTCATCCTGCTCTTGCTCCAGCTAGAACACGAACACATCTCGATCAGCACTCTACTACAGTTAGAAATTGGAACGTAACGTTCTCAGGCAGACCCGATGGTCTGGATGTGGAAGCATTCATCTTCAGGATAGAGCGGCTGACAGAGATGTGTTTAAATAACGATTTTACTATTGTCACCCGTTGTCTGTACCTGTTATTCACAGATCGAGCAGCTGATTGGTTCTGGAGATATTTTCGCCAGAACCGACAGCTTATTTGGACTGACTTGTGTCATGCTCTTCGAATAGAATTTCAGGACCGGCAGACGGACGAAGAGGTAAAGGAGCGGATGAGGGCCAGAAAACAGCGGCCCACTGAATTGTTTGACGAATTCTTACAATCAATTTATCGACTGGCAGATAAACTTCGAGTACCGATGTCGGACGCAGAGTTATTATCCTTGATACGCAACAATTTACGATTGGAAATTAGAAGGGAGCTACTATATGTTACCATTTATGGGCTGGAACATCTGCGCCAGCTCTGCCGTGATCGTGAAAAATTATGGGCCGAATCAATAACCAGACCACGAGATTATAATATTAGACCATCTAGACCGGTGTCAGAAGTGGACTTGGATCGTGAATTCTCACAAATTCAAATTAGCGAATTGCCAACTGAACCGTTACCAATTACATCTAACGAACTCGCGGCAATACAGCCCGCCCCTAATATGAGACGAACAACCAGTTCAACTATTTGTTGGAACTGTAAACGACCTGGTCATCGGTGGCACGATTGTCGTGAATCACAGCGATTGTTTTGTTGGGGATGTGGGAAGGACGATGTGTTGTGTCCTAATTGTGAAAATTGTCAGGGAAACCGAAGGGGGGGCCAGAATCCCAACACCTTTTCTCGCTCCCAAGACCTGTCTTAGATTCATCTAAGACCAAATTTAATTTGTCTCCTGATCCTTCAAATATTTCATCAACTAGTCCCAATAACCTATTAGTACACAATACACTGTTGAACCGAGCTTCAACATCCAATTCGATAGAACACTCTTGGAATACTCTACCTGTAAGTATTTCAAACAGAGACGAAACAGATAATAATTCCATTATCGTCACCCCTGAAACACCGATTACAAATGCGACTTTTAATGATTTGGTACCCACTCATGATACTGATATGAAATTATTGAAACGAACACCCGTTCATACTGAACCACCTCCATTATGGACCAAAATCAAATCGTTCCAACAACGATTGAACGAATACCTGAAGGTGCGCTCAAACATATTTGTCGATTCATTATCATCGTTGAAAATTCCATCGCGCTCTGCGCTCCGTTCTCGTATTTATTGGCAACAACGTCATTTGTTTAAAACTAAAACCATTTCCTCTATTGTGAAATTGGACAACGATGTGAGATCTTATGCCACAGTGTCAATATTGGGTAAACAACATACTGGACTGTTGGATAGTGGAGCGTCTTTGACTGTAATTGGTGGTGATTTTGCTACAGAAATCGTACAGACTCCAGACCTTCTGACTTATTCGTCTGCAGTAGTTCGTACTGCCGATGGCCAAAGACAGAAGATCTTGGGGTTTGTAAAAACCAAGATTTCATTTATGAACCAAGTCAGAACCCTGGACGTCTTCATTATCCCGTCTTTGACTCAAAATCTATATCTAGGTATAGATTTCTTTAACGCTTTTGGTTTGTTTAACCCGATATTTAACTTACCTACATTTTCGACTACGGAGCCAGGAATTTCAGAATTGTCTATGGACAATCAAACACGTCTACAAAACACTATTCAGCTTCTACCATCATTTTCAAAAATGGGTCTGGGTCGAACACATTTGTTGGAACACGTTATTGATGTGGGGACTGCAGCTCCCATCAAGCAACGACACTATCCAATATCGCCCGCCATTGAGAAACTGATGGGAGAAGAACTGGATAGGATGTTGTCTCTGGGTATTATAGAGGTTTCAAACAGCCCATGGTCAAGTCCGGTGGTCTTAATTCGCAAACCTGGGAAGAATCGTCTTTGTTTGGATAGTAGAAAGGTCAATACAGTTACTAAGAAGGATGCTTACCCCCTTCCACAGATAGATGGGATCTTGAGTCGTCTGCCACAAAGCAATTTCATTTCCAGTTTGGATCTGAAAGACGCTTTCTGGCAGATACCGTTAGAAAAACACTCCCGAGAGAAAACTGCTTTTACGGTCCCAGGGCGGCCATTGTATCAGTTCGTAAGAATGCCTTTCGGACTGTGCAATGCGCCGCAAACAATGACCAAATTGATGGACCAAGTAATTCCTCCACATCTCAAGTCGTGCGTCTTCGTATACTTGGATGATCTTCTAATAGTTACAGATACCTTTGAGGCCCATCTGAAACTGTTAGAAGATATCTCCCAGTGTCTTAGACGTGCGAACTTGACGATAAACGTGGAAAAAAGTAAGTTTCTCTTAGCGGAGGTAAAATATTTGGGATATGTGGTGGGAGGTGGTACGTTAAAAATTGATCCTGATAAAACTCAGGCTATATCAGAATTTCCTACACCTCGAACACCCAAACAGATTCGACGCTTCTTGGGTATGGCGGGTTATTATCGCCGTTTTATATCTGATTTCTCTGCTATGTCCTCTCCAATGTCAGATTTGTTGAAGAAAAATTCTAATAAATTCGTATGGACTCCAGAAGCTGAAAGAGCATTTACAAATCTCAAAAATGCTCTCATATCAGCACCAGTCCTCATAAACCCCGACTATACTAAACCTTTTACTCTCCAGTGCGACGCTAGTAATGACGGTATAGGCTGTGTATTACTGCAGTGTGACATGGACGGTATGGAACATCCCATAGCGTACATGTCCAAGAAACTAAATTCTGCGCAACGCAATTACTCAACTAGTGAGAAAGAGTGTCTAGCCGCCGTACTGGGAGTAAAGAAATTTAGAGCGTATGTCGAGGGTCAGGCCTTTAAGATCATAACTGACCATGCTTCATTAAAATGGTTAATGCAACAAAAAGACCTTTCTGGTCGATTGGCTCGTTGGAGCTTGAAATTGCAGGGTTACGTCTTTGATATTGAGTACCGAAAAGGAAAATTAAATACTGTTCCTGACACTCTATCAAGACGTGACTCTGTCGACATCATTTCTGAACTATGTCCAGTGCCTGAATTAGATCTTAATTCCCCTTTCTTCAACACTTCTCGATATTTGGAGTTGGTAAATCTGGTTACCGAAGCAGACGGTACATTGCCTGATCTGAAAGTAATTTCTGGTCGGGTTTATAAACGATTGGCTTGTTTGGATCTTGACATTCCTTCAGAGGGTGAGGTCTGGAAATTGTGGTTACCTGAGGAATACACTGACGAGTGTATTGCAAGGGCCCACAATCCTCCTACCTCATCTCATGGAGGTCTAGCAAAAACCTTATATAACATTCGTAAATTTTACTATTGGCCTCGTATGTATACCCAGGTTAAATCTTACATAGGAAATTGTAAGACCTGTAAAGAAATCAAAGCGACTAATGTTCCACTTCGTGCTCCCATGGTGTCCCAAATGAAAACAGAACGAATTGGACAGCGATTATATATCGATATTCTTGGCCCTTATCCTCGTTCAAAGGCCGGGAATATCGCTATCCTTGTAGTATTAGATCATGTTACTAAATATCCATTTTTATTTCCTTTACGGAAGCTAACCGCTGAACCAATTTGTCATCTATTGGCTACCAATGTCTTTCACGTATTTGGTTGTCCCGAAGTTATTGTGTCCGATAATGGGACGCAGTTTAAGTCTAAACTATTTGGAGATTTCTTGGCGAAGCACGGAGTGAAACATACATTACTAGCGCTATATTCACCTCAAGCTAACGCTTCGGAACGGGTAAATAGAAGTGTTTTATCTGGTATTAGAGCCTATTTAAAGGAGGAACATTCTAAATGGGATATGCACTTGAGCGAGATCGCTTGTGCACTACGTTGTTCCCTGCATCAAACACTTAAATGTTCCCCATATTACGCAATGTTTGGGATACCTATGGTGACTCATGGTTCGTCATATGAACTGCTGAGACGATTGAATAGTCTTCATGATCCAGGTGAAACGATTCTGCGACCTGATTATCTTAATAAGATTCGAATTCGAATTCTTGATTTAACTGCCGAAGCATTTGTCAAAAGTGCTGAAAGATACAATTTACGAGCTCGAGTAACTTTGTTTAAACCAGGTGATACGGTATTCCGAAGGAACTTTATCTTGAGTGACGCCGGTAAGAAATTATCTGCTAAACTTGCACAGAAGTTTATTGAGACCAGAGTAATAAGGTTGGTAGGTGGTTCCGCCTACGAACTGGAGGACCTGGTTTCTAAACGTAGAGGTGTTTATCACTCCAAGGACATTCGTGCCTAACATCGGCAATAATTTTTTTCTGTCAGTATGATAGTAACTTTCGTGCGTGTTTCACCGCCATGGTAAGTCAAGATTATCGACGACCATAAAGTATGAGGGTAGTTTCATCTTGAATTCACAGTTCAGTGAGTGTGTATCAACTTTGGTGTTCGGGTCTTGTTTCAAAATTTTTTGTGTAGTCTATTTGCCAGCGAAAATACCGAGATCGAATGTATTGAATGTGGTTCAATTAGTTGCTTTGAACCTATGTGAACAGTTTTTTTTCTCAGCCTTCAGAGTCACTGGGACGGAAGCGTACAACAGTGTGGCCCGGCTAGCTCAGTCGGAGAAGTATGAGACTCGTGTTAGTTCAGGTGTGGGTTGCGAGCCTGCATAACGTAAAAACGAAATTGTGTCGGACGTTTCATTAAAGGAGTCGGTCCAATGGTGTTTTTTTTCTTTTCGATCTGTAGCAGATTGAATAAATTTTTTTTGTGACTTTAGAGTCTCGGGAACCCCCAGATCTGCCCGAAATTGGGTCTGGAAGATTTTAGTTATCCACCGCTTGCAATAGAGTAGAATACTGATTTTATCGATACCCCTCCCAAAAGTTTTTTTTTGCATATTCTTAGATACTTTGTTACTTTGTTTCTGCTAAGACTGAGTTTGTAATACTGATCGCATTGATTGCTAATCTGTGGTACGTCGGGGTGCTTCACCAAGCTAATATGTATATACAAGGTCTATTGGCGACCAGCCTATGCCTTTGTCAACTTCTTTTTGGTCGTAGGTGCTCGTCCAAAAAGCACTTGTTCTGTAATGGCTAGTCTGGCATAATGTCAGAACGCAGTGTATTACAGTCGCAGTTTCCTTAGTTGTTGTTCCTTATATTAATCTGTACCACTTGTAATAGATTCTCATCCCTTCGTCATCAATAGTCATATTTCATGTAGTTTCCTTAACCCATAGTTTCCTTATGTTTCTCAGAATCTACTAAATCTGCAATGGCCGGACAAACGTATGGGATAAAGAAAATCACACTAATTACCTTGAATTATTTATTCATTAATATAACGCAATATTGGTTGATTTGAATTAATTAATGGCTTTCCTTAATCATCATCCGTATAATCACAAAAAAATTAATCAGAATTTAATCTTACAACGCACTAAAATTGACGCGCGTTATACTTCCATTCGATTGTCCTCGCCTTACTACTTGAGTTTGAACTTTTTTGTTTCAAAACACAAACCGTAATGAAATAACGAAATTCTCAAAACCTCACAACAGCTACGTGTATTTTGTTTCCAATCGTCGACATACAACGAATTACTATTTCTGCTTTGTTAAACATTTGATTTGTCTTTGTATGAGTGTTTTGCCTTAAACAATCCTTCCGTGATTGATCTGAACTTCACGGTATTGATATTGCAGAATGTAGTTATTAAATGTCTAAACATCACTACATTGATCGAATCTGTATTTGATTCATTTTGAATTCAATTGTACGTGTTATGAATGTGTCGGAAATATTGGGGATCCCAACCTTGTTTTAGTACAATATTATCAAGTAGCAAACGGTTTTGTGAACTATAATAAGTTCCCAATAATTTAAAAATCTGATGTAAATTAATTATCTCTCATCTAAATACTTTATTCGAGTTATTGCGAGATTAAAAATTTGACTATATAATGAGCACGGTAACTTATTCTCTCTCTTAGTCTATTACATTTTGATTTTTGTGTGTGACACTCGCCTTCTGTCAACTCAATCATATTGTTGTGCTGAAAAAAAGATTTTGTTTCTGGTTCGGAAAAACTATAGGATTATTGGATTGGATTGAAAACAACTAAAAGGGAGATAAATTCCGACGTCTGGATGGATAAGATGGCAGTAAGGATGAGATAACATTGGCGGACCGAAGTTTATTGGATGTGAGTAGCACAAATTTGGTTAATTTAATAGGAAAATAATTAGGGCGGTTAATCCGTGCATGGTCTTAGACTAAGTAGATAAATTTACAGATACCAAAGAATCAATAAGAATCAGGAACCTGATATCGAATTGATACGTGTAATATACATAAAATAAGATAAATTTACTATTTAATTTTGCTAATGGCGTTCGAGAAATATCTAACCAAAGAGGACGACCTTCAGTAGATGATAACTAGTTGACCTTGAGATGAGATATATTTTTACCAAAATATGAGGTCAAATGAGAATGAGAGTTATTAAACTAAAAACAATCGGTCATGCAAATTTTTTTGTGATTCGGGGAAAACTAACTATGAAGTGTTGTGCCCACAAGATTTTTGTGAATTGAATGTCAATGCGTACACGGTAAACCTAAAAGATTATTAGTGATTAGGGATATAACCTGTGATTTTGAGTGATAAATGTCAAACATAGCTATATACGCTTAGTGAGTTTTTTTTTGTTGTTGTGCAATTGTATCCGAGTTAGGATAATTTAAATAGTTTTCCAGCTGCATGATTCGAAGAATTCCTTTTGTGCTACCACGAGTTATAATCCAAAATTTAAAGATTAGATCAATCGTATATTAAATTAAAAATATATATAGTCAAAAATTTAAAGATTAGATCAAACGTATATTAAATTAAAAATATATATAATCAAAAATTTAAAGATTAGATCAATCGTATATTAAATTAAAAATATATATAGTCAAAAATTTAAAGATTAGATCAATCGTATATTAAATTAAAAATAGATATAGTCAAAAATTTAAAGATTAGATCAAACGTATATTAAATTAAAAATATATATAATCAAAAATTTAAAGATTAGATCAATCGTATATTAGATTAAAAATAAGTTAATTAATTAAAAACCTATATAGTCAAAATTTAAATCGTATGTTAGATTAAAAATAAGTTAATTAATAAAAATATATATGGTCAAAATTTAAAGAGTAGAACACTCGTATATCCACTTAAAAATAAAGTGTAATTAAAATCTAATTATGAGATTCCAGTGTTGTGGTTATGGCTTTATTTAGAAATTAAGATAAGCAGTATAACCGTATATTAAGAATCGAAATTGGTCTGTGTATATTTGGCGGTAAACCAAAACAGTCATATGATTCAAACAAAAATAAAACGAAATTTGTTTTCCGTACAAAACAAAAACCCAAATTCTATCCAGGGTGAGATACATGATACTCATATTGATCAAAGATTAGAGTTGATTTTTCTTAGATAAAAGCTCCTTATGTGTGAATACAAATTTAAACTATTGTGTCAATAAAAAGAACAAAAAAAAAGAAAAAAAAAACTAAAGCATTTTTGGTAAGGAGAAAAACCGATTGTTGTTGGAATAATTACATTTGTCGTCGTGGGTGCTATATGTCGATTAATCGGTATCATACTCGACGATGATTTCGATGTAGATTGGGAAGCATATTTTATTGCATGATAGCTTCCACTTATTCATCCGTGTTACAGATTTGTTCGTCGAGGATTGATACGGCTTGTGGCATTGATGTCCAACGTATCCAACAATATTTGCAAATTGGTCAACGTTGCAGGCGTAAACTGTCGTCTGATACTGCACATATAGTCAACCGCATTTACAACTGGCGCCAACATATCTTTACACAAATTATTATATCGTATTCTCTCCGTGTTCATCTATATTGGCACTTCCTTTAACATATACCCATTGTGGCTTCAGCGTATTCAACTGGGTTACAAGTTTAATCAACAAAATTTTCAACGCATCCATTAATTTTATACCACGCCTATTAGTATCGCTTATCTATTCAAATTGTTCCACGAATTACCTCATTTTTGATTCAACAAAATTTTACGAATTTATATAACGTTTCCACTTACCATTTTTGTTTCAACAATATTTTACAACAATTACATCACTTTTGATTCAACAATATTTTTCATCAATTGTATCAGTATTTGATTCAACCATATTTTACAACAATTACATCGTTTTTGTTTCAACAAGATTTTACAACAATTACATCATTTTCGATTCAACAATATTTTTCATCAATTGTATCATTATTTGATTCAACCATCTTTTACTTCAATTATATCATATTTGTTTCAACCATATTTTACAACAATTACATCGTTTTGGATTCAGCCATATTTTACAACAATTGCATCTTTTTTGTTTCCACAATATTTTACATCAATTATATCATTATTCGATTCAACCATATTTTACAACAATTACATCGTTTTGGATTCAGCCATATTTTACAACAATTGCATCTTTTTTTGTTTCAACAATATTTTACATCAATTATATCATTATTCGATTCAACCATATTTTACAACAATTACATCATTATTGATTCAACCATATTTTACCTCCATTACACCATTTTTGATTCAGCAATATTTTACATCCATTGTATCATTTTTGATCCAACAATATTTTACCTCAATCACATCATTTTTGGTTCAACAAAATTTTGCATCAATTACAATACTTTATTTTGATTCAACAAAATTTATATAACGTTTCTTCTTATCATCTTGATTCAACAAAGTCAACAATAGTTTTCATCAATTACAATATTTTTTTTTGATTCAACAAAATCATACCAGTTTTTTTTATAACGTTTCTACTTACCGTTTTGATTCAACAAAGTATTCAACGATTGCTAGTTTATTGAACGTTTCTACCTAACAGTTTGATACAACGTTCGTACGTGCAAAGTCATTCAACATTTGTTTTTATACCAAGTAATTTTGGGGTATTTCAAACGTGAACAACGTGCTGATGGAGGGCTGATGGAATTCGAATAGGAGGACGGGGTTTAATCATGGGGTGAGTAAATTTATTTCATTACTACAGCCATAATGATAAAGGGGTGTGAGTGTGTGCGTGTGTATGTGTGAGCGTGTGTGTGTGTGTGTGTGCGTGTGGGTGTGTGTGTGTGTGGGCATATGTGAGTGAACGTAGGGGTTGGACGTGTTGATCGTGGGTCTTTCGCAACAGGGGTCGCCAGAGTCTTCGTTTTTCCACTTGTATTTCTTTCCATTTCTGCAAACTTTCGTGAATAGCGTACATGTCTGTATTTGTGCTGAAGTAGCAGGGTTACTTTATCGTTCCCATGGGCTGAAGCTAGTTTGGGGCTTGAAAATCAATCTCGCTAGGTACGCTTCCTGCTATGTACTTCTCATTGGTTCGCCAATGAGAAAGCGCTTCATTACAAATTGGCGCCCAACGTGGGGCTTCTCTAAGGGTCCCTACAGCAATGTAGGACTCTGGAGGAGTCCCTCCATAATTTCAAAAAAATTCGAAAATTTTTTTTTAAATTTTTTCTTATAAATTAACTTTCATTCCCTCCAAACAATAGTAAAAGACTCTGGCGGCGTGGAAGCAGTTCCCTGCTTCAAACGCGCAGGAGCAAAGGAAGTCTGAGATTCCTCAGACTGTACTTTGATGGGGAGTTGCGTCCCTACGCCTCCAGCTAATATTCTCCTTTTTTGTATTTTTTTTTAAAAACGCATGGGTGAGAATAATTTTTCGGAATTATTCTCAATGGGCATTACAACCCCACGGACCCTAGTTACGGGGTGGGTTTCTGGAGACGTCTCAAAGGCCGAAGGTGTCTCAGGTGCCAGACCTAGAACGACGTGGTTTGGTGTATACGCCAAACCTCGTCCGAGTCTGGTCACCTGGTCAGGCTTCGGGTTTGCGGGGTCTTCAGAGCCCAACCTGCGCTACTATTGCCTAACGTTAGCGACCCCTCCCGGCAATACTAGCTTCCCTGTGGTTGAGGTGTGCTGGTTCTCATCGGGTGATACCGAGGAAGTTCTTCCAAGACAGCATTGGCCCGCTGTCGAGGGAAGATTTCGCTCGGCTGTCATGCTGATGTGTAACTGGTCCACCTCTGCCACAGCACCTTACCGTATGTGTGGGTGGCGTGGATCGCAGCTGCCGAGTGTTGTTGATAGAATGGTGGTGCAGAGGATTTTATCTTCTGACCATCCCATCAGCACTCGTCAGCTGGGTGAGGCACTACCAGCACATACCCCACCTTATTCCTGTCTCACCCTCCCTTCTCCCATCCTTATTCATCCCGTCTTGTTCCCTATCCTTTTCCACTTCCCATCCTTTTAACGTAGAACACTTTCAATTTTCATTGGTCCCAAAGTAAAAACATAAAAAAACCACAAAGCAAAATGAGAAAGATCGGCGGTCACCACCTTCAACCCCAGCGTGAGTGAACACCCCGTGGTTGATCCTTCCTCCGTCCAAAATAAATAATAAATAAATAATTCGTAAATAAATAAATATTAATATTTAATAAATAAAAACAGCTGATAATATCAGACTCTAATATTCGTTTATCTATAAATTTTAGGTCCAACCAATAATAAATAAATTATCAAGAAATTACAACGTAAATAACTTATCAAGAAGTAATATAATATATAAATTACCAAGAAACTACAACGTATATAAATTATCAAGAAATTATAAAGAAAATAAAGTATCAAGAAATTACATAGAAACCAAATTATTAACAAATCATAAGAAATAACACTAATACTCCGGAAACATCTTGCGGAGTCTGGAGAAAAAGTACCGAATGTGTGATTTTGTAAATTGTTAGTTTTTTTTGTATTAGGGCATAACTAAAATCTATGTTTTAGGTTAATTGAAGACACATTCGGTTACTTCAAACTGTAAGTTAAGAATAATTATTAAATAAGAAAGGAAAAAGGAATAGAGACTAGGAAAAGGAAGTTTTTGATTGTTAATCTACTTCAAGTAACGAAAATTGTCGGATTCGGGAGGCCTAAGTTTACCCGTTTAGTGTCCTAAAATAATTCAACGTCTAAGATTGGTTGGGGAAACTTCCTAGTCCTGCTCTTATAATCCTATTAAATTCACTTAAATTAATCTTTGCATGTTAGATTTAATTTTTTTTATATAACTTTTGCATGATAGAACTAGTTAATTCTCCTTGTCTAACCGGTAGGCTTGCCGCACTTATATAATTTTTTTTTGTCTGTCACTCAGTTTTGAGTATCGGGAGCCGTCAGACCTGCCCGCAATTGGGTCTGGAAAATTTTCATAATTGCCATCTTCTGCCATATTTGTAGGATACCTATTTTCTCTCAAATCTCACCGTTTATTTTGTTCATATATCAGCACCTTGGAAAACAATCGTAAATAGTAATAAAATAATATCAAGATAATAATCAATCTGATTTAATATAATTGTCGAATTGAAGGAAAAATATTGCGCAGCTGTTTGCGGTTTGAAACGCTAAATTTCCATATAATTTTTTTTAAATTCTGCTTTAAAATATTCAAAGTAATCAAATATTGGAATAAAATAATCTTTTCTGTTGGTAATTAAATTGTTATTTGGATTCAACGTTCACATCGATAGTGTAATAATTTTCGTTTCGCTCTCCATATACGTGTATTTATTGATCTGGTCCTGTGCGGCGGTTTGAGATTCATAATGTCTGCCGCTGATAAGATTGACGTGCTGGATAGGTCCAGCTCTTGTGCTGTTTGTCAACACGAAATAGTGCCGGCCGACGTAAAACTTCTCACTCGGTGTAACCATCTCTTTCATGACATCTGCCTCAACGACTGGTTGTTGCAGAATCGCACCTGCCCAATTTGTCGAGCCGCTTGTGAGCGTGCAGAATTACAAAGGTTGCCTCGAGGGATAGATAAAAGTAATTATACAATAGTGCCACCTCCACCGCGACCTGTGACTCGATCTGTTACCGCAGGTTGGCAACGTCGTTCCAGTACCGGAAATCAACCCTCGTCCACGCCTTTGGCAAACCGTCTTCCACCATCTCGACTCGCCGATGAAGTGCGAGTGAATATAGCTCAACGATCTCCCATATATGGTGCCGCTGCAGCGGTAGATCACGGTTTTCAGGAAGCGGTAAATGCACACATCGATCAGGAAATTTCGAGAATTAATCACTCAATGATGCAATCACGTGCTCCAGCACCGGAAGTGTTGTTACCTCTAGCACCAATTGCAGTATCACCCACCACCCCGCGTCATTCATCGGTTCATTCAAATTACACGCCAGTAAATGCGTTTGTGCAAAATAATGTACCAGTACCACCAATGTTCGCTGAACCTCATCCTGCTCTTGCTCCAGCTAGAACACGAACACATCTCGATCAGCACTCTACTACAGTTAGAAATTGGAACGTAACGTTCTCAGGCAGACCCGATGGTCTGGATGTGGAAGCATTCATCTTCAGGATAGAGCGGCTGACAGAGATGTGTTTAAATAACGATTTTACTATTGTCACCCGTTGTCTGTACCTGTTATTCACAGATCGAGCAGCTGATTGGTTCTGGAGATATTTTCGCCAGAACCGACAGCTTATTTGGACTGACTTGTGTCATGCTCTTCGAATAGAATTTCAGGACCGGCAGACGGACGAAGAGGTAAAGGAGCGGATGAGGGCCAGAAAACAGCGGCCCACTGAATTGTTTGACGAATTCTTACAATCAATTTATCGACTGGCAGATAAACTTCGAGTACCGATGTCGGACGCAGAGTTATTATCCTTGATACGCAACAATTTACGATTAGAAATTAGAAGGGAGCTACTATATGTTACCATTTATGGGCTGGAACATCTGCGCCAGCTCTGCCGTGATCGTGAAAAATTATGGGCCGAATCAATAACCAGACCACGAGATTATAATATTAGACCATCTAGACCGGTGTCAGAAGTGGACTTGGATCGTGAATTCTCACAAATTCAAATTAGCGAATTGCCAACTGAACCGTTACCAATTACATCTAACGAACTCGCGGCAATACAGCCCGCCCCTAATATGAGACGAACAACCAGTTCAACTATTTGTTGGAACTGTAAACGACCTGGTCATCGGTGGCACGATTGTCGTGAATCACAGCGATTGTTTTGTTGGGGATGTGGGAAGGACGATGTGTTGTGTCCTAATTGTGAAAATTGTCAGGGAAACCGAAGGGGGGGCCAGAATCCCAACACCTTTTCTCGCTCCCAAGACCTGTCTTAGATTCATCTAAGACCAAATTTAATTTGTCTCCTGATCCTTCAAATATTTCATCAACTAGTCCCAATAACCTATTAGTACACAATACACTGTTGAACCGAGCTTCAACATCCAATTCGATAGAACACTCTTGGAATACTCTACCTGTAAGTATTTCAAACAGAGACGAAACAGATAATAATTCCATTATCGTCACCCCTGAAACACCGATTACAAATGCGACTTTTAATGATTTGGTACCCACTCATGATACTGATATGAAATTATTGAAACGAACACCCGTTCATACTGAACCACCTCCATTATGGACCAAAATCAAATCGTTCCAACAACGATTGAACGAATACCTGAAGGTGCGCTCAAACATATTTGTCGATTCATTATCATCGTTGAAAATTCCATCGCGCTCTGCGCTCCGTTCTCGTATTTATTGGCAACAACGTCATTTGTTTAAAACTAAAACCATTTCCTCTATTGTGAAATTGGACAACGATGTGAGATCTTATGCCACAGTGTCAATATTGGGTAAACAACATACTGGACTGTTGGATAGTGGAGCGTCTTTGACTGTAATTGGTGGTGATTTTGCTACAGAAATCGTACAGACTCCAGACCTTCTGACTTATTCGTCTGCAGTAGTTCGTACTGCCGATGGCCAAAGACAGAAGATCTTGGGGTTTGTAAAAACCAAGATTTCATTTATGAACCAAGTCAGAACCCTGGACGTCTTCATTATCCCGTCTTTGACTCAAAATCTATATCTAGGTATAGATTTCTTTAACGCTTTTGGCTTGTTTAACCCGATATTTAACTTACCTACATTTTCGACTACGGAGTCAGGAATTTCAGAATTGTCTATGGACAATCAAACACGTCTACAAAACACTATTCAGCTTCTACCATCATTTTCAAAAATGGGTCTGGGTCGAACACATTTGTTGGAACACGTTATTGATGTGGGGACTGCAGCTCCCATCAAGCAACGACACTATCCAATATCGCCCGCCATTGAGAAACTGATGGGAGAAGAACTGGATAGGATGTTGTCTCTGGGTATTATAGAGGTTTCAAACAGCCCATGGTCAAGTCCGGTGGTCTTAATTCGCAAACCTGGGAAGAATCGTCTTTGTTTGGATAGTAGAAAGGTCAATACAGTTACTAAGAAGGATGCTTACCCCCTTCCACAGATAGATGGGATCTTGAGTCGTCTGCCACAAAGCAATTTCATTTCCAGTTTGGATCTGAAAGACGCTTTCTGGCAGATACCGTTAGAAAAACACTCCCGAGAGAAAACTGCTTTTACGGTCCCAGGGCGGCCATTGTATCAGTTCGTAAGAATGCCTTTCGGACTGTGCAATGCGCCGCAAACAATGACCAAATTGATGGACCAAGTAATTCCTCCACATCTCAAGTCGTGCGTCTTCGTATACTTGGATGATCTTCTAATAGTTACAGATACCTTTGAGGCCCATCTGAAACTGTTAGAAGATATCTCCCAGTGTCTTAGACGTGCGAACTTGACGATAAACGTGGAAAAAAGTAAGTTTCTCTTGCCGGATGTAAAATATTTGGGATATGTAGTGGGAGGTGGTAAGCTAAAAATTGATCCTGATAAAACGCAAGCTATTTCTGAATTTCCTACACCGCGTACGTCCAAACAGATTCGACGATTCCTGGGTATGGCGGGTTATTATCGCCGTTTTATATCCGATTTCTCTGCTATGTCCTCTCCAATATCAGATTTGTTGAAGAAAAATTCTAATAAATTCGTATGGACACCAGAAGCTGAGATAGCATTTATAAATCTCAAAAATGCTCTCATATCAGCACCAGTCCTCATAAACCCCGACTATACTAAACCTTTTACTCTCCAGTGCGACGCTAGTAATGACGGTATAGGCTGTGTATTACTTCAGCGTGACATGGACGGTATGGAACATCCCATAGCGTACATGTCCAAGAAACTAAATTCTGCGCAACGCAATTACTCAACTAGTGAGAAAGAGTGTCTAGCCGCCGTACTGGGAGTAAAGAAATTTAGAGCGTATGTCGAGGGTCAGGCCTTTAAGATCATAACTGATCATGCTTCATTAAGATGGTTAATGCAACAAAAAGACCTTTCTGGTCGATTGGCTCGTTGGAGCTTGAAATTGCAGGGTTATGTCTTTGATATTGAGTACCGAAAAGGAAGTTTAAACATAGTTCCAGACACTCTATCAAGACGTGACTCTGTTGACGTCATTTCTGAATTATGTCCAGTGCCTGAATTAGATCTTAATTCCCCTTTCTTCAACACTTCTCGATATCTGGAGTTGGTAAATCTGGTTACCGAAGCAGACGGTACCTTGCCTGATCTGAAAGTAATTTCTGGTCGGGTTTATAAACGATTGGCTTGTCTGGATCTTGATATTCCTTCAGAGGGTGAGGTCTGGAAATTGTGGTTACCTGAGGAATACACTGACGAGTGTATTGCAAGGGCCCACAATCCTCCTACCTCATCTCATGGAGGTCTAGCAAAAACCTTATATAACATTCGTAAATTTTACTATTGGCCTCGTATGTATACCCAGGTTAAATCTTACATAGGAAATTGTAAGACCTGTAAAGAAATCAAAGCGACTAATGTTCCACTTCGTGCTCCCATGGTGTCCCAAATGAAAACAGAACGAATTGGACAGCGATTATATATCGATATTCTTGGCCCTTATCCTCGTTCAAAGGCCGGGAATATCGCTATCCTTGTAGTATTAGATCATGTTACTAAATATCCATTTTTATTTCCTTTACGGAAGCTAACCGCTGAACCAATTTGTCATCTATTGGCTACCAATGTCTTTCACGTATTTGGTTGTCCCGAAGTTATTGTGTCCGATAATGGGACGCAGTTTAAGTCTAAACTATTTGGAGATTTCTTGGCGAAGCACGGAGTGAAACATACATTACTAGCGCTATATTCACCTCAAGCTAACGCTTCGGAACGGGTAAATAGAAGTGTTTTATCTGGTATTAGAGCCTATTTAAAGGAGGAACATTCTAAATGGGATATGCACTTGAGCGAGATCGCTTGTGCACTACGTTGTTCCCTGCATCAAACACTTAAATGTTCCCCATATTACGCAATGTTTGGGATACCTATGGTGACTCATGGTTCGTCATATGAACTGCTGAGACGATTGAATAGTCTTCATGATCCAGGTGAAACGATTCTGCGACCTGATTATCTTAATAAGATTCGAATTCGAATTCTTGATTTAACTGCCGAAGCATTTGTCAAAAGTGCTGAAAGATACAATTTACGAGCTCGAGTAACTTTGTTTAAACCAGGTGATACGGTATTCCGAAGGAACTTTATCTTGAGTGACGCCGGTAAGAAATTATCTGCTAAACTTGCACAGAAGTTTATTGAGACCAGAGTAATAAGGTTGGTAGGTGGTTCCGCCTACGAACTGGAGGACCTGGTTTCTAAACGTAGAGGTGTTTATCACTCCAAGGACATTCGTGCCTAACATCGGCAATAATTTTTTTCTGTCAGTATGATAGTAACTTTCGTGCGTGTTTCACCGCCATGGTAAGTCAAGATTATCGACGACCATAAAGTATGAGGGTAGTTTCATCTTGAATTCACAGTTCAGTGAGTGTGTATCAACTTTGGTGTTCGGGTCTTGTTTCAAAATTTTTTGTGTAGTCTATTTGCCAGCGAAAATACCGAGATCGAATGTATTGAATGTGGTTCAATTAGTTGCTTTGAACCTATGTGAACAGTTTTTTTTCTCAGCCTTCAGAGTCACTGGGACGGAAGCGTACAACAGTGTGGCCCGGCTAGCTCAGTCGGAGAAGTATGAGACTCGTGTTAGTTCAGGTGTGGGTTGCGAGCCTGCATAACGTAAAAACGAAATTGTGTCGGACGTTTCATTAAAGGAGTCGGTCCAATGGTGTTTTTTTTTCTTTTCGATCTGTAGCAGATTGAATAAATTTTTTTTGTGACTTTAGAGTCTCGGGAACCCCCAGATCTGCCCGAAATTGGGTCTGGAAGATTTTAGTTATCCACCGCTTGCAATAGAGTAGAATACTGATTTTATCGATACCCCTCCCAAAAGTTTTTTTTTGCATATTCTTAGATACTTTGTTACTTTGTTTCTGCTAAGACTGAGTTTGTAATACTGATCGCATTGATTGCTAATCTGTGGTACGTCGGGGTGCTTCACCAAGCTAATATGTATATACAAGGTCTATTGGCGACCAGCCTATGCCTTTGTCAACTTCTTTTTGGTCGTAGGTGCTCGTCCAAAAAGCACTTGTTCTGTAATGGCTAGTCTGGCATAATGTCAGAACGCAGTGTATTACAGTCGCAGTTTCCTTAGTTGTTGTTCCTTATATTAATCTGTACCACTTGTAATAGATTCTCATCCCTTCGTCATCAATAGTCATATTTCATGTAGTTTCCTTAACCCATAGTTTCCTTATGTTTCTCAGAATCTACTAAATCTGCAATGGCCGGACAAACGTATGGGATAAAGAAAATCACACTAATTACCTTGAATTATTTATTCATTAATATAACGCAATATTGGTTGATTTGAATTAATTAATGGTTTTCCTTAATCATCATCCGTATAATCACAAAAAAATTAATCAGAATTTAATCTTACAACGCACTAAAATTGACGCGCGTTATACTTCCATTCGATTGTCCTCGCCTTACTACTTGAGTTTGAACTTTTTTGTTTCAAAACACAAACCGTAATGAAATAACGAAATTCTCAAAACCTCACAACAGCTGCATGATTCGAAGAATTCCTTTTGTGCTACCACGAGTTATAATCCAAAATTTAAAGATTAGATCAATCGTATATTAAATTAAAAATATATATAATCCAAAATTTAAAGATTAGATCAATCGTATATTAAATTAAAAATATATATAGCCAAAATTTAAAGATTAGATCAATCGTATATTAAATTAAAAATATATATAATCCAAAATTTAAAGATTAGATCAATCGTATATTAAATTAAAAATATATATAGTCAAAAATTTAAAGATTAGATCAATCGTATATTAAATTAAAAATAGATATAGTCAAAAATTTAAAGATTAGATCAAACGTATATTAAATTAAAAATATATATAATCAAAAATTTAAAGATTAGATCAATCGTATATTAGATTAAAAATAAGTTAATTAATTAAAAACCTATATAGTCAAAATTTAAATCGTATGTTAGATTAAAAATAAGTTAATTAATAAAAATATATATGGTCAAAATTTAAAGAGTAGAACACTCGTATATCCACTTAAAAATAAAGTGTAATTAAAATCTAATTATGAGATTCCAGTGTTGTGGTTATGGCTTTATTTAGAAATTAAGATAAGCAGTATAACCGTATATTAAGAATCGAAATTGGTCTGTGTATATTTGGCGGTAAACCAAAACAGTCATATGATTCAAACAAAAATAAAACGAAATTTGTTTTCCGTACAAAACAAAAACCCAAATTCTATCCAGGGTGAGATACATGATACTCATATTGATCAAAGATTAGAGTTGATTTTTCTTAGATAAAAGCTCCTTATGTGTGAATACAAATTTAAACTATTGTGTCAATAAAAAGAACAAAAAAAAAGAAAAAAAAAACTAAAGCATTTTTGGTAAGGAGAAAAACCGATTGTTGTTGGAATAATTACATTTGTCGTCGTGGGTGCTATATGTCGATTAATCGGTATCATACTCGACGATGATTTCGATGTAGATTGGGAAGCATATTTTATTGCATGATAGCTTCCACTTATTCATCCGTGTTACAGATTTGTTCGTCGAGGATTGATACGGCTTGTGGCATTGATGTCCAACGTATCCAACAATATTTGCAAATTGGTCAACGTTGCAGGCGTAAACTGTCGTCTGATACTGCACATATAGTCAACCGCATTTACAACTGGCGCCAACATATCTTTACACAAATTATTATATCGTATTCTCTCCGTGTTCATCTATATTGGCACTTCCTTTAACATATACCCATTGTGGCTTCAGCGTATTCAACTGGGTTACAAGTTTAATCAACAAAATTTTCAACGCATCCATTAATTTTATACCACGCCTATTAGTATCGCTTATCTATTCAAATTGTTCCACGAATTACCTCATTTTTGATTCAACAAAATTTTACGAATTTATATAACGTTTCCACTTACCATTTTTGTTTCAACAATATTTTACAACAATTACATCACTTTTGATTCAACAATATTTTTCATCAATTGTATCAGTATTTGATTCAACCATATTTTACAACAATTACATCGTTTTTGTTTCAACAAGATTTTACAACAATTACATCATTTTCGATTCAACAATATTTTTCATCAATTGTATCATTATTTGATTCAACCATCTTTTACTTCAATTATATCATATTTGTTTCAACCATATTTTACAACAATTACATCGTTTTGGATTCAGCCATATTTTACAACAATTGCATCTTTTTTGTTTCCACAATATTTTACATCAATTATATCATTATTCGATTCAACCATATTTTACAACAATTACATCGTTTTGGATTCAGCCATATTTTACAACAATTGCATCTTTTTTTGTTTCAACAATATTTTACATCAATTATATCATTATTCGATTCAACCATATTTTACAACAATTACATCATTATTGATTCAACCATATTTTACCTCCATTACACCATTTTTGATTCAGCAATATTTTACATCCATTGTATCATTTTTGATCCAACAATATTTTACCTCAATCACATCATTTTTGGTTCAACAAAATTTTGCATCAATTACAATACTTTATTTTGATTCAACAAAATTTATATAACGTTTCTTCTTATCATCTTGATTCAACAAAGTCAACAATAGTTTTCATCAATTACAATATTTTTTTTTGATTCAACAAAATCATACCAGTTTTTTTTATAACGTTTCTACTTACCGTTTTGATTCAACAAAGTATTCAACGATTGCTAGTTTATTGAACGTTTCTACCTAACAGTTTGATACAACGTTCGTACGTGCAAAGTCATTCAACATTTGTTTTTATACCAAGTAATTTTGGGGTATTTCAAACGTGAACAACGTGCTGATGGAGGGCTGATGGAATTCGAATAGGAGGACGGGGTTTAATCATGGGGTGAGTAAATTTATTTCATTACTACAGCCATAATGATAAAGGGGTGTGAGTGTGTGCGTGTGTATGTGTGAGCGTGTGTGTGTGTGTGTGTGCGTGTGGGTGTGTGTGTGTGTGGGCATATGTGAGTGAACGTAGGGGTTGGACGTGTTGATCGTGGGTCTTTCGCAACAGGGGTCGCCAGAGTCTTCGTTTTTCCACTTGTATTTCTTTCCATTTCTGCAAACTTTCGTGAATAGCGTACATGTCTGTATTTGTGCTGAAGTAGCAGGGTTACTTTATCGTTCCCATGGGCTGAAGCTAGTTTGGGGCTTGAAAATCAATCTCGCTAGGTACGCTTCCTGCTATGTCCTTCTCATTGGTTCGCCAATGAGAAAGCGCTTCATTACAAATGAATCAGATTCCTGGCGATTCCATCATACCAAAATTCACCGGATCCCATGTCGACAACTTTAGTTGTTCTAGGCGTTTTCAATACCGTTCACGCATCCAATGGTAGATTTTCAATGCCAGCCTTGTTCAACAATATCAGTAGTTGTGACAACGCTGTTAATGAAATCTTGTTTTGCAAAGCCCATTGCCTCAGTTCGTTCAACAGATCTATTTTAGTTTGAGCGTTATGCTCATATTCCAGGTGTTCGTGCAACAATTCCTCAGCAATATTTGCTTCTGATAATAAAAATTCAGCATTTTCAAAAACTTGGGATGTACAATCATCTGGCATAGTATCGCCAGAACCATTCAGCTGCTCTATCCGTCAACAGCAGATACAAACTACGTATGACTATAGAAAAATCGCTTTGAAAGCACATCTCGGTCAATCTCTCGACTCTAAAGATGAAAGCTTCCACATCCAGACTATCGGGTCCACAGGAAAAGGTTATATTCCAATTAAGTATGGTTATTGAGTATTGATCGAGATGTTGTCGAGTTCGGACCGGAGCAGGATGAAGTTGTAGTATTCACTTTGTGAATATGGACTTTTAATACAAAAACCTTAAATTATGATACATAACCATGTAAACACGCCCGGTATATCGATTTATCCCCCCCGGTACAAACCCTTGAGATTGGGAATCTCTTATTTATCTAATTTATCTTGACATTCTAATATTTAATGTTTAAATTAAAATTAACATACATATTAATAATAAATACCTTAAGTTGTAGCTGTTGATTGATGTCATCAATATTCTGTTGCTTTAGGTTATTTGTTTGATTTTCCAATATCCCTTGACTAGCGTTTGACCTTTTAACTTCCCATTTATATATCTGCCTTTGAATCCATACGGTTTTAACAACCGGAAAAACCATCAAACAAACGATTGTCTCTAACTGTGGTAATAGCTTCGATCACTGTTATCCTTGCTATTCATACTTTCGATAACATCAGTGGATACTTTATCTTCATGTACTGCCACAATTTATAAAGCAGATTTCAGGAATTCTTAATTTATTTTGATGATGTTGTAAGTAAACAATCATTAATAATTTATCACTTGTATTTAATAAATCAATAACTTTTTTTTTGCTTATTTATCAAACAAAATAGACATCCAAATCACACACTAATGAAAACAGTGTTAACTCTTTTTTGTATAAATTAAAGAAATTTCTTTTTAAAATCAAAATCAAATGTAATTATTATTTATTTTTGATAAGTTTTAGGTAATGTTTAATAACAAAACTGAATTGAAACTTTTCTTTTGAAAAGCCAAAAATGGAATGATTAATAATTTTTTCCAAATTAAAAATTGCAAAAATGTGATTTTGCTTTTGACCTCTTCTAATCAATCGTGTCATCTCGAAATTCAGCAAATGATTAACAACGACGTCTGTTCATTAGCATTGAAAATAAAAATTTAGTACGTTCGTTTGCTTTTTATAGTATGTTCAAAATTTAACTAGCAGTTAAGTTTTAGAAAATTTTAAAATTATTATTAATGTAAGAATGAACGGAAACTAATGAAATGCATTTTTATTGAATTGAAAACGAAGATGAATTTGGTTTTATTATTGTTTCGCGATTATTGCGATCGTTACACCATGAATTCAAGGTAGAAACCAAGATTTTTACTCTTGAAATCACAAAAACGTCGCCATCCCCTCCATGACAGAAAACCACCGAACTACTTCCACTTACTAAGCTGTATCTGGGATCGAGATACCCACAGTCACTGGCGTCAAGACCGATGACCGGTCTCAACACTCATGAAGTCCTTAAGAACTTCACTGAGCATTGAGACCGACCATCCATCCGAACGTCAGCACCATGGACACCCCGATACAACCAGTAAGTATGACCTGAAGATGTGAACCCCAGAGACGACAATCAGCCAGAGGAACAACCCTACCTAACGAAAAGACATCATTCCCTGATGTCTTTCGCGTGATGGACTCCAAGATTCTTACCGCTCATATCTATGCACTCGTAGAGTACATTTCCAATCTTAGTCTTAATCATTGCAGGTAAGAACTTTGGAGCCAATTTTGCCGAGAACTTTTTGGTAGCGTCACTCAAATGATGTTGCCGTACAAACACACGTTGTTGTGGTTGAAAAGTCCGTAGTTTAGATCGTAGGTTGTATTGATGTTGCGATTTTTTTGAAAGCTGCTTTTAAATTTTTCTGAACCCGGTTCCTAAGCAGAGTCAAATGATCAGTGCGTTCCATTTCCTCACCAGCATCTTCACCAAGCTGATGTAGTGATCTCAACAATTGGTAAGTATTCCCATCCGAAACTGGATGTTGACCAAATAATAAATAGTACGGTGAGTACTTGGTAGCTGAATGTACTGCTGCCCGCAGTGCATATGCGATTTCACCAATTTGTGAGTCCCACTTGGTATGTTGACCTTTAATGAACGCTCGAATTGCTGCCAGGACTGACCTATTGACCCGCTCTGACGCGTTACTTTGAGGACTATAAACGCCGGTCCTAATGTGTTTAATGCCGAAATCTGACAAAAGACTTTGAAAGTTCCTACTAGTGAACTGTTTGCCATTGTCACTGTGTAGAAACTCTGGTACCCCATATGTAAGAAACACTTCATTCCTTAGAAAAGCATTCACCTTCGGTGAAGTTGCGTTTCTAAGTGGTTTCAGTAGTACAAACTTCGTAGCATGATCCAGAACTATCAGTAATACCGTATTCCCAAGTGTAGAACGAGGGTACGGCCCCAAAAAATCTATATAGACTCTCTGCCATGGACGTGCTGTTTCGAATTGATATTGCATCGGAGGACGCAATATCTGATTCGTGGCTTTTGTTTGTTTACATGTGTCGCAGGACACAACATAGTTGTGTACCTGTGACGCCATGCCCGGCCAATAATAAAGACGTCGAAGTAATTCTAAAGTCTTTTTAACACCTCCATGAGCAGCAGTACTATCATCGTGATGTTTCTGAATCATGTTTGAAGTCATCGGTTTTGGTACCCAGAGTTTCCACACAGGAACATCGTTGGGTACTGCATCAGATCTTGGCTCAATACGTATGTATAGCTTATCATCCACGACTTTAACAGATGGAAAGTCCTTAGGAGATGATTGAACTTTAGCTATCATATCCGTATATTCCTTGTGCCGATAACCTTCATTGTCGATTTTAATTTCATTAATGTGATGTACTAATGCTTCCGTCAATTCTTCGTGTGTATGGTCATAAAGACGAGATAGAGCATCAGGGACTATATTTTGGGTACCTTTTTGGTGGACAATGGTAAAATCCATATGTTGGAGTTTTAGGCTCCACCTAGCCAGACGGCCACTCAAGTCTTTCTGTGACATAAGCCACTTCAGACTTGAGTGATCAGTCACAATTGTAAATCGGTGACCTTCAACATAGCCCCTGAATTTCTTCACACTCAGAATTGCCGCAAGACATTCAAGCTCAGAAACAGAATAGTTTCGTTGAGCTTTATTAAGTTTCTTCGACATGAAGGCTATCGGACACTCTTGTCCGTCAGTATCAACCTGATACAACACACTACCTATCCCTGTCAGACTCGCATCGCATCTAATAAAGAACTCTTTATTATAGTCAGGGTTCACTAATACCGGTGCTGTAGTCAGCAATCGTTTTAAATTTTCGAAAGCAGCTTGCGCTTCCAATGTCCATTTCAATCTTCCCGAACTCTTTTTTAATAAATCTGTAATTGGTGATACCACGCTTGCATAATTTGGTATGAAACGTTGGTACCAACCAGCCATTCCCAAGAGACGTCGTATCTGTTTTACTGTAGATGGAGCTGGATACTCTGCTACAGCTCTTACCTTGTCAGGGTCTGTTCGTAGACCATCTTCACCAACCAAAAATCCTAAGTATTTCACCTCTCTCAGAACAAATTTACTTTTCTTGAGGTTTATTGTTAACCCAGCCGCTCTTAACAATGAAGAGACTTTGGACAGCAATTCCATATGTTCCTGGAACGTGGAAGAGACTACCAATAGATCATCTAAATAAACAAAGACATTTTCGTGATATTGATGTGGTATCACTTTGTGCATTAGCCGACACATTGTCTGGGGAGCATTGCACAATCCAAAGGGCATAACCCGGAATTGATACAATGGACGACCAGGCACTGTGAAGGCTGTCTTGTCTCTAGATGCTTCTGCCAGAGGAATCTGCCAGAAAGCATCTTTGAGATCAATACTGGAAATGTACTTTGTGCTATTTAGACGACCTAGTAAGCCATCAATCAAGGGAAGTGGGTAAGCGTCCTTTTTCGTTAGTGAATTGACACGACGGCTATCGATACATAATCTGTTTTTACCAGATTCTTTTTGTACCAAAACCACTGGCGAGCACCACGAACTGTTAGACTCTTCGATCACGCCCATTTGAAGCATTCGGTCAAGTTCGGCATAGACCTTTAGTTGAACAGCCGGCGATGTGGGATAGTGCCTCTGTTTAACAGGTGCACTATCACCAACATCGATGACATGTTCAACCAAAGAAGTCTTTCCGAGCCCAGACACTTCAAATGACGGGAAAGAATCCTTGATCATATCCAGTTCATGTTGCTGATCAGTGGTGAGGTTATGTGTATTAAAATGTTGTAGCTCTGTGCGAGTCAGTTCACTAACAAAGGAAGGAACAATACCGAATTTCTCCCAGAAATCTATGCCCAGGTAGAGCTCTTCTCGTAATCCAGGGACTATATGAAACCGCATTGGTTTAGTGGAGCCATTCACAGTTATTGGAACTTCTATGTAACCTAAAATTTTTGTTGCAGTACCATCTGCCGTACGAATACACGAAGTGTACTTACGGTAAGTTGTACCTGATGATTCCAATAAATCCAAGGAATTTCTTCCAAGTATTGTGATTGACGCTCCACTATCCAATAGACCTGAAATATGTTTGTCCAAAATCTTGATTGTCAATCGCGGCCGAGGATCCTTTGTTTCTGAAAGGATAGATGAAATACAAGCTTTACGAAATAATTTCCTCATCCTCCAATATCTGATGTTACGTTCCAGACGTCTAAAATATGTGTGATGTAATGATGGGAAATTAAATGTACTGGGTGATTTTATTCTGGTTTCCTGAGTGGTGATCGATCGTCCTGCGTTGCTACATCTCTCGTCGTTTTCTTCGGGCTCATTGGATGTTGAACCGAGGGTACCATCCCCGAAGCATGTACTCTCGGACGGTAGTTTACCGACGGGTGACAATATGAACAATTTGCATATATAACGTCCGGCTTATTACATTTCCAGCAGTGCAATTTTATTCTGTTTTTAGAACAATCAGGAGCTCGATGTCCATTTACCCCGCATCTAAAACAGACAATTGGTTGTCTGGATATTGATGGACCAGGTTGACTGTTGTCAAATGTTATGCTAGGTCGCTGCAATATCCGTCTCTGTGTTGAATCCACCGCATCAATATATCCATGTTGTTCTGCTCCAGCATCCACCTCATAGTCATCCATTTGTTGTACCTCGCTAATTCTTAAATTTGATGTTCTGGTTGGAACTGGTGTGGACCACAAACGTTCAAACTTCTGACATAGAGTCCGAAGTTCATCAATAGAATGTATTGTTGCTGCAAGAGTAGCATTTTTGAGCTCCACACTAAGTCCCTCCCGAGCAATCTCTAGCATTTCTCGGTCAGCAAATGGACGTGCTAAGCGACGGTTTAACGAACCAATCTCCACTAGATATTCGTATACGCTCTCCTTTGACTTTTGTTTGCGGTTCAGAAGAACGCGCAATATCGCCTTATCATCGGTAAGCGTACCGAAGGTTTGTAGGAGTCCCTCCCTTAGCACTGGATAGGTCACCACCTCATGTTCATGAGTTAAGTTCAAATAGTATCTGTCGGCAGCCCCCTTGAGATACCGCGGAACGATAGACCTAAGGTCGTCCCAATTCACGCGGTCCCTCCTGGCAGCCGCCTCAACTCTGTGAACAAACTCATGAACATCAGGAGAGTGACCATCTCCTGTGAAGGTTGGAACCCAATTTGAGTCATAACGACTCAAATTGTTCCCACGAACCTCTCGGTACTCCACCGGTGCTAACGCTGGAGCCGCGTCACGCCATACCTGAGGAGGTTGGTTGTATGGTGGTGGTGCTGTTAGTGGAGCTTGTGGATAATTTGTTTGAAATTGTTGTAACTGCTCCTGTGGTATCGGTTGATAATTCAGAGGCTGCTGTACCAATGCCGGATTGATGTACATTTGTCCAGCTTGGAACGATGAACCCAGTTGTGGTAATGCGAAGTCCTCCGCTCTTAAACCTGATTGCTGAAAATAAGCCGGTGGTAATTGTTCCGACCGTCTCTGTTGTTGATGGTCTGTACGATTCAGACTATTTATTGTCTCAGTTATTGGCTGTACTGGGATCGGTGTGGATCTCTCACCTGGTCGAAAAGCAGGTGAAGCAGATGGAGCAGATGATACTCCTGGTTTATTTTGTATAATTGGACGTGTTGACAGTGATCCTATTATATCCCAAGCGCGTGACAATTGCGAGATAGCGTAGGTGCGAGCTTCTTGCAAGTCATTGCGAGGACCCAACCTATTCATCCTACCTGTATAATGCAACACTCGATTCGCCAAACCATCTAAGAAGATCTGATTAACCGGTGGTTGAAGTCGACGTACCTGATCTAAAACAACTTGTGCTGCCTGCACCACCGTTTGAGACTCAGCTACCAAGTCTCTCGCATGAGATACCGTTACTGGAACTGCACCATGATTTACGTGGTTTCGCAGTTCCTCTGCCCAATTGACCCCTCTGAAATCCACACCTCGAACCAGACATTCAATTTGCAGTTCGCTGGGTTCCAATCCATAAAATGGATGGTCAACGTCTATTTGACTTGACATTTTGATGGTAAAATTTATAGAATCCAGAATTCACAATAACAAATAACAATAATAAAACCAATCTCAACAAAAAAAAAATGTAGCTAGTATGCTGTAAAAGTGTAAACAATAAAAAAGCGTAAAACGACAAAAAAAACCAACGAACGCCCCAAAAAAAACAGAAAATTTTTGTAATAAAAAACAAACTTTATAAAGGAACAAAAGGAAAGACCGTCGTAGCTAATCCTTGCTGAACCTGTACAAAAATTCCTAAGATATTGTATATGTAAAAATATAATTTATTTATTTTAATTTCAGATATGCTGAAATTTCAGAATTAATTATATACCTAAAATTATTTATTGACGATAGCACCCCTAAAAATATTTATTTATTTTTTTAAAAAAATTGAAAAATAAAAAATATTCAAAAGAATGCTTATTTATCGGATGCACCGTCTTAACTTTGAAATATTTATTTATTTTTTTAAAAAAAAAAGAATATTTATTTATATCTTGACGTAAAGCTTAATTAAGAAAATTTATTTATTTAGTTACCTAAAATTAACTTAAATTTAAAAAAAAAATTATTTATTTAACTAAAATTATTTAATTACGAAAATTTAATTTATTTAATAAAAAATTTTATTTATTTAATTTTTGAAAAATTTGTTTGATTTATTTTATTTTTATTTAATAATATAAGAGATTCCCAAAATCAAGATTCATCTGGAGACAATTTAAAAAGTAAGTATGGCTACAATATCCATATTGTTTAAATTTAAAATATCGCGTTCGCGAGCCCACTCCAACAATGCATGTGAGAACTGACTAGAAAAGCCCCTAACGACCAGATTCTACAGAACAGATTCTCCCCAACCTAATAAAACAATCACAACTGTCACGATTAGACACTAGGTCCATTTCTACTGACCCAGTTGTGCTTGTTTAATCTACAAATAAATTACACCTAAACCTAATGCGAAAGTTGAGGAACGCTCTCGAGCACCAGACCTCAAATCCTAAACTCCATGAAAAATTGTCTTATTGTAAAACTAAATGGAAAAATGGAAAAGTTTTTGAATTTGTATGAGGTGAAGCCTCTGATCCTGAAAGCAAAAGTACAATTGGTTCTTCTCTTCATTACACCGAAGAAGCCTCTGAGCAAAGAATGGTACTACTGGTTTGCACCTAAGTACAAACACAGCAACACCACTCCTCGTCCCTGAGGACTTCCTCGCCGAATGAAGAGAAGAAATCAATGTTCTTCGATCGCATAACCCCGATGGCCATAGGCGATCTAAGAACGACATCAATGTTAAGGGGATAAGCCCCATGGATGGCTTGTTAGGCCTACCGCTGAGAAAAGTGAATCAATAAACCTAAATAATATATAACTTATCCATAATCTAAATAATTTCTTATTTAAAAATGCTAAATCGAAACATGAAATACATAATATGTGTCAACAAAGTTTTACACGAAATTAATTAAATCTAATCTTCAGACTAGATAATAAATTGGTAATTTATATTATAAAAAAAATTACGATTATTTTAAATTCAAACCAAGCTTACTAATTTCCAAGTTATTAACTCTAATATATTTGTTTAGGTCAAATTTTTCCGCTTTACTTATTGTATTCAAAACAAACAACAAAAATAAATGTTAGCTAAAAATAATTACTTCCATACCCATCCCACTTTTTAAATTAATCGCAATAAAAAAAAAATAATTCTAAAAAAAAAATGGTGGTAGCTAAACACTTACTAAATCTAACCATAATCAAAAAAACATACAATTAATTTCATATATAAATTAATTGCATCATCCAAAAATATGTACAATATATAAACAATTATATGTACAATATGTACATGGTAGCATAAAAAAATTTCAAAAAAACTGCTTCCCCAAAACGGTTTTCTTTTTTCCAAATAAAAAACAATTAGTATTACTAAAAGTAGATGACAGCACAAAAAACAATCTCCAAAAAAATTGCTGTCCCAAAACGGTTTTTTTCAAAATAAAAAAAAATTAGTCTTAACTAATTATACAGTGAGGGACAGGGGCCTCCTGTGGACCAGACCACTCCGTTTGAGTACTCTTGGTCGAGGAAGCTCCCAGCTCCACGACCAAGCGACTCTCCTTCTCTCTTCTTCTCCTCTCTTTCCTCTTCAGGTGAGAGCTCCTATTTCTATTTATCCTCCTTCTCTCACGCCAGCCCACATTCACTTCCTCAGTCACTTCATCTATCTCATCCACTTCCTCATTCACCCCATTCAACTCCTCATTCACTATCTCACAAATCAAATTATCCAGAAACTCATCATATTTTTCTTCATAAATATCATCCATTAATTCCAAAAATATTTTATGTTTTACTTCATCCAGAATCACATTCATCATTTCATCCACCACATTCCTCGCCTCAACCATTCTCTCTTTTCTCTCTTCATTCGCTCTCCCATCCACTTCATTCATCCAGGGCTCAAACCCACCTGGCCGACACCTCCTTAATAACCCCTGACCCCTCATAATTGTATACATTCTTAACAAAATTCAAAATATATAATTTCCTTAATCAAAACCAAAACGAAACCAATAACTGGTTTATTTCAAGATACACAAAAAGCTGATTGACAACCACGGCCCAAACCGATTGCCACCACCCTATTACCAAAAAAAAACCACAACTGGTTTATCCTAAAACTTACAAAGAGAAACGCGAAATTCTTTAAATTTTTGAAAATATAAATTTAGAGTACTTATGATAAATATACACATGAACACCCTAGAAACTAAACCTTTATTTTTCCCTCTAGCTTTTTAACAAAATTTAGCTAAATAAACCGACGCGAAAAATAAACTATATATAGATATTAATTAATCTAAATTGAAATGATCAATTAATATATAAATATATACATATAATCATATGAAATGTTCCACAAAAAAAAATTTTTTTTTCAAACAAAAAAACCGGCTTGCCAACGCCCAAACTGGAAAATATTCATATATATATCTAAAAAAAAGCTAACGGGTCCCTTTTTGTTCGGCGCTACGTTGTAGTATTCACTTTGTGAATATGGACTTTTAATACAAAAACCTTAAATTATGATACATAACCATGTAAACACGCCCGGTATATCGATTTATCCCCCCCGGTACAAACCCTTGAGATTGGGAATCTCTTATTTATCTAATTTATCTTGACATTCTAATATTTAATGTTTAAATTAAAATTAACATACATATTAATAATAAATACCTTAAGTTGTAGCTGTTGATTGATGTCATCAATATTCTGTTGCTTTAGGTTATTTGTTTGATTTTCCAATATCCCTTGACTAGCGTTTGACCTTTTAACTTCCCATTTATATATCTGCCTTTGAATCCATACGGTTTTAACAACCGGAAAAACCATCAAACAAACGATTGTCTCTAACTGTGGTAATAGCTTCGATCACTGTTATCCTTGCTATTCATACTTTCGATAACATCAGTGGATACTTTATCTTCATGTACTGCCACAATTTATAAAGCAGATTTCAGGAATTCTTAATTTATTTTGATGATGTTGTAAGTAAACAATCATTAATAATTTATCACTTGTATTTAATAAATCAATAACTTTTTTTTTGCTTATTTATCAAACAAAATAGACATCCAAATCACACACTAATGAAAACAGTGTTAACTCTTTTTTGTATAAATTAAAGAAATTTCTTTTTAAAATCAAAATCAAATGTAATTATTATTTATTTTTGATAAGTTTTAGGTAATGTTTAATAACAAAACTGAATTGAAACTTTTCTTTTGAAAAGCCAAAAATGGAATGATTAATAATTTTTTCCAAATTAAAAATTGCAAAAATGTGATTTTGCTTTTGACCTCTTCTAATCAATCGTGTCATCTCGAAATTCAGCAAATGATTAACAACGACGTCTGTTCATTAGCATTGGAAATAAAAATTTAGTACGTTCGTTTGCTTTTTATAGTATGTTCAAAATTTAACTAGCAGTTAAGTTTTAGAAAATTTTAAAATTATTATTAATGTAAGAATGAACGGAAACTAATGAAATGCATTTTTATTGAATTGAAAACGAAGATGAATTTGGTTTTATTATTGTTTCGCGATTATTGCGATCGTTACAAAGTCCAGCGAACAGTGGTTGTGCCGGTGGATCATTTCCGGGTACCAAACCATCTCTTATTGAGTTCACAGACGGAACCGATTGACGTAGCGGAGAAAAGTGGGACTCAGCATTTGGTGCTTCTGGCACAGAAGAACGGTTTACACCCAATGAATCACGGATTATGACCATTTCGTGGTCTAGTTGAGTGTGTATTGTTTTATGTGAATCTCGCAACACTGCAGCAGCTCCTACTTGATCAAGACTTCTCCGAGCTATGTCAACCCTAGCTTCGCTGGCGTGACGAGAAGGTGGATGTTCTATTGGTACCCGAGCTGAAGAGTGTTGATGGCCAATGCTAAACGCCCGTCGTTGCATTTCTGCAGCGAGAGCTCGAGTTACAGGTCGTGGAGGTGGTTGAACGACTGAGAAATTATTGGAGGCCGTCATTCGTGGCAACCTTTGCAGATCAGTGCGTACACAAGCGGTTCTGCACAGAGGGCAGGTATCGTTTTGCAACAGCCAGTCGTTAAGACACATATCATGAAACAAGTGATTGCAACGAGTTATTATTTTTGCATCTGCAGGTACAATTTCTCCCTGACATAACGCACAGTGATTGGCCATATCAGAGATATTGATCAAATTAGTGGTTGACATGCTAACAGAACATTCAAGCAGTTGAGCAATACTACCGTGAATATTTGTTATTCCTGATCCAGAAAGACAATGATCAAACAAAAAGTGAAGGGTGGAGAGAAAACTAGTAACCTACATTATTGCAGACGGTGGAGTTTGGAATAGTGATTATTTTTTAAAAACAAACAAAAAAAATGAGGTGTCGAGAATAAACAATTATGCTACTACTATTATAGACGGTGGAGGTACGTAAAAGTCCCAGATTCAATAAACCGGGCGAATCTGGGAATCCCGGGACAAAATTTTAATATGTAAGGTGATGTTACCGTTGAGGTAAAAAAAAATTTTTGTACAGTTACAACGCCACTAGTTTGGCCAGGAGAACTTTAGACTAAAAATTAATCCTATCATGCAAAAAATATAAGAACTAAATCTAATAAGCAATTTAAATTTAATGCTTAAAAAATATGATTAATGGTGCGTTATGTTGATATGATTTCTTTATTTGTTTTGAATATTTTTGTTTCTTGATGTTATTTTGAATATTTTTTTGTTTCTTTGATATTTTATATTTATTTTTCTTGATGTTTTGTTCTATTTATTTTTCTTGAGGTTATTTTATATTTATTTTTCTTGATGTTTTGTTATATTTATTTTTCTTGAGGTTATTTTATATTTATTTTTCTTGATGTTATTTTATATTTATTTTTAATTTGTGCTGGCACCTAAAATTTTGAGAAAAAAACAATTAGCAGCTAATTTTTATTAGCAGTTTTGGGTTAAATTCTTTTTTTTTTATATGAACAGAAGAAGCGTGGGATCTGCACCACCACGAGGGAATTCACTTCACTGGGGTGAAGAGTGGTGATTGCCGTTCCTTTCTTTTAGTTTTGAATTGGTTTTGGTTTTATTTATTTGAGGATCAAAACAAGGTAAAATAAACTACGTTGAAATGATGGGAAAGAGTAAAGGAAAGGGAATAAGACGGGATGGATAAGGATAGGAGGAGATAGGGTGGGAAAGGAATAAGGTGGGGTATGTGTTGATGGTATATCACTCGGATGACAAGTGTCGATGGGATGGTCAGAGGGAATACCCTCTGAACCACCATTCAATCATTCGATACTTCTCACCCGTGATCCAAACCGACAACACATACGAGGAGGTGCTATGGTCTGAGCTGATCCAATTAACTCACGATCTGAAGGCTGGGCGAACTCTTCCCTCAGCAGTTGATCAGACTGCCTTGGAAGACGTTCCCCAATATCATTCGTGAGAACTGGACAACTCAGACCATAGGGTGCTAACGCTCCTGGGAGGGGATTCTAACGTTAAGGAGTCGTTAGCCCGGATGAGAGTCCTGACGCCACAGCAAACCCAGAGCCTAACCAGATGACCAGGCGCGAATGTAGTAGGTGTATACACCATTCTACACCATTCTAGGCCTGGTATTTGGTTACTTCTGGCATTCCCCGGGCCAGCAAGAAACCCATCCGTTATTAGGGTCCGTGGGATTGTAACCTCCATTGAGAATAATTCCGAAAAATTATTCTCACCCTTGCGTTTCATAGAAAAAAAGAAAAAGGAGAGTTAGCTGGAGACGTGGGGACGCAAAACCCCATCGAAGTCAATCTGAGGCACTTCAGATTAACTCCGCTCCTGCGTATTTGAAGCTTGGAGTTGCTTCCACGTCGCCAGAGTCAATAAAATATTGGTTGGATGTACACGAAATTAATTTTAGAAGAAAAATTAAAAAAATTTTTTTTTCAAATTTTTTGTTATTTGGAGGGACTCCTCCAGAGTACCACATTGCTGTAGTGACCCTTAGAGGAGCCCCACGTTGGGTGCCAATTTGTAATGAAGCGCTCCTTCGTTGTATGATCAGCGAAGTGGCATAGCAGGCCGCGCACCTAGACGAGATTTATCTAGCCCCAAGCTAGCTTCAGCCCGTGGGGACGAGTAGACATTACCTGCTGCTCCACTTCAAATAACGGTATTGTACGCGTATCTCATAAAAAACGGATTAAACGAAAAAGCAAGTGAAAATAAGCAGACTCTGGCGACCCCCGTAGACGAAAAGAACCGCGATCACCACGTCCACTCCCATAATTCTAACACACTCACACACACTCTCGCACTTCGTCCACTCACTCACACACACCCATGCACACGTTCATGCCCATAAGCGCCAGTTTGTATATCAGAATTTAGTAAGAGTTGTTCAACTGCTTCTACCAGTATAGACTGATCATACTTGTACAACTCAATCCGTGAATCAATTGATGATGTCACTATATCTTCACGTTTTGGAAGTTGTTTTATTATTTATAAAATCATATCAGAAACACACATCTGTTTAACAACCGAGATGCATAACCCGAAATGCCGTTGTAACATTGTCACTAATTTTGTTCCAAACTTATTAAAAGCATATTAAAAGAAATTCTTAAAAAATAATATTGATTTCTCTTTTACATTACAATGTAGTATAAGAATTATCGAGTTGACCCAAAATATTATCTGTTGAGATGCAATGTACAACTGTACAAATGTACAAAATGTACAACTACCGTATAGTTCAATATAATTCATTACGTATTTTCTCAATATGAGTGATAAAATTTAGTTTATTATCCAGAATTAACCCCAAATATTTGAAATAGTTTACTTTTTTGATAACAATTGCATTGCTATCACATTGAATAGATGAACATTTTATTGAATGACACATAAAATCATTAGAAAGAGAGTTACTTTCATCAAAGAAATCAAACGTCATGTAACGTGTTTTAGAGCTTAGAACCATGGAATGAATATTAAACCATTTTCTTAAATTAATCAAATCATGTTCAATACATTGTTTGACATTCACCCACGAATCATAACAATATAACAGAGCAGTATCATCAGCAAAAGCAATTAAAGAACCTTTAAAATTAAATTTACATAGGGAGTTAATAAAGATGAGAAATAAAATTGGCCCAAGAACAGAACCTTGAGGAACACCAGCAGATATAGTTTTATAATGACTAAAACTACCATTAATTTTAAGACATTGAACACGATTAGATAAATATGACCACAGCAAATCTAGCACAATTCCTCTGAAACCAGCAGACCTTAATTTTTCAAATAATAAAATATAATCGACAGTATCAAAAGCTTTAGTAATATCAATAAATAATGCAGCTACCCTTTTCCCTATATTTAATCCATCATATAGCGGGGACAAAAAGTCAATCAGAGCAGACTCAGAGCTTATACCCTCACGATACCCATACTGTAAGTGACTTAGAAATTTGGTTTTGACTAAAAATGATAAAATTCTCGAATTCATTAATTTTTCAAGCACTTTAGAGAAAACCGATAAGAGCGAAATTGGCCTATAATTAGAAATATTCGTTGAGTCACCACTTTTGAACAGAGGGACTATCACTGCTTTTTTCATTTCGTATATTAGAATGGTTGTGCTCAACTGAATTACTTACTTAAACTTATTCTTTTACACTACTTTGTTAAAACTGCATCGACTGTGTGACTTGAATTATATTATTAAAACTACATATTTTAAACTGATCTATTTTCTTAAAAACTAAATCTTATATACTAAATTTTGATTTTATGATATAGAAAAAAACAAAAAACAAGAAGGAATAATTTTTTATTAAATTTAATATTTTGGAAAAGGATTTGTCGGAGGATTATACAAAAGGAATTATGCAATATTGTAACTTATTTCTAAGAAATTTAAGCAGATTTGTTTTGTTATAAAAAAGTGTGAAAAAATATTTAAAGTTTTATTTTGCTTTTAGATGATTTTAAAGTTTATTAGCATGAGAAATATTAATTTTTTTGTTTGAGAATGTTTATTTGGAAAACATGTTGATTCAATATTTTAAAATGATATGTGAATTGAAAAGGATTGTCGGCAAAAATAAAAAGACTTATTCTTAGTATGAACTAAAATTGTGATAACTGATATTATTTATTAGTTTTATCCTTTATAAAACTATCGGCTAGAGATTAAAAGAAAATTCTTAGTAACGACTAAAATTGTGATAAATGATAATATTTAATAGTTTTATCCTTTATAAAACTATCGGCTAGAGATTAAAAGAAAATTTCAGTTTTGAAAATGTGTTTAGAGAAAATTTATTGGTATGTGAAACTAATATTGCGATTTTAGAAAGATTTAGAGTTTGTAATTCTAGGAAATTGTGATCAATAGCATCATGCCCCAAACTTATTCTTACCCCCGTTCCACTCGACAATCGGCTACCGCAACCAGTCAAACGGTCGAGATCCCACGCTGTCATACTGGCAGATCGCAGAAAGACTTCTTTGTCCGAACTGCATACAAATGGAATAGTTTGCCGGAATCCTTAGTCTCAGGTGACTTCAACCCGCAGAGGTTTAAAGAAAGCGTTCATCATGACCTCAGAACGCCAGTTGTTGTGGGACCTAGGTCTTAAAAGGTATTTATGTGTTGTTGTTACACTAATTGTAAACCCTATAACACAACACATTTTATTCAAAAAAAAAAAAAAAATTCAAAGGTATGGTTTGAAGTTTCTCAGAAAAAAACTCCACTTCACATTTTTCGTGTTTCGGATGAATTTAAACCTTCCTCGTCAGTGCCCGGCTGGAATCCTTGGGCAGACACGCTATCGATTACGCCGTTGAGGCGATGACAATTTCGAAGTTGAAATTTCTTCATCACTTATTTATTTTTACTTAAGTTGAATTTTTCCACTGTCATTAGACTCCATATTATGGAAATGTTTTTACATTATATGGTATTTTTTGCATTAAATTTCTAGACAATACTTTGTGTGACTTCATAGAATGCGGAACATTTCTACTCTAATTAACATCCAAAGTCACGATTGTATAGTCATTATTGATTGTTTCCAATCAATGGCTGACACGTGGGCAATTTGTAGTCCTATATGTATTAACATTAGACTACATTAAGGGAATTTAAATTTATTTGGGATTTTTTAGATCAATTGAACTCCAGTTAGTAAGAAAGTAATTGGAATTTTTTCAATTCAAAGGTATGGTTTGAAGTTTCTCAAAACAAAATTCCACTTCACAATTTTCATGTTTCGGATGAATTCGGGTGCAAATGGTACAACTGTTTTATAAGAAGTGTTTCTAAACGACAAAAATTGACTCTTGTACTTTTACCTCCTACAAAAGTCGCAGCACTGCAGCACTTTAGAAGAGTCTACTCACAAGTGCAACAGTGGTTGGGTGAAAAATGATCACCAAATGAATGAGGATGGAAAAGAAAATGTTTAACCCTGTAGCTAATCACTGAACCACCTGCTCCCAAATAACTTTTACAAAGGTAGCTGTGGTGGTAGAAAAACTGGCTTGTACTGCAGGACTGTCTGTTTGAATTGTAGTGGAGTAGATTGTTCAAACAGTCCTAATGTCAATGATTTGTCAGAAAACTCAACAAAGATTGTTGATAATGCAACTGAAATTCTTGTACTTGACAGATATTACAGAATCTGCAGCCTTACTCTGACATTCGATAGCCTTCGTTTTACACCCAATTTCGAATTTCGATAGCCTTCGTTTATTTGGTACTATAAAATTCGAAGGCGAATAAATGCTATCGAATATTTTATTTGACATATAAAAGTTTAGATAGCGCAACAATATTTTTCTAAATTATTTTATAACAATATTGTGTTTGAATTTTTTGTATCGTTTTTGTATTCGCCCATATTTTCTGGTCGTTTATAATTTCGAAATGAAGTTAATATTTTTTCTTCCTAAATATTGATCATAATATTTAATAAATGTTGTTTACATATTATTAGTAAAAAAACATTTAATGAATTTGCACATTATTTTTTTATTGTTATGTTGCAATTTTAGTGGAAATTTTAGAAATTAAAAACCACATATTTTCAAACTAATCAACAACATTGACATTATTCAAAAATTATAATTTTGGTTCGGAGTGCAGTGGAATCTCAAATTATTTGTTAATTAATGTTGGCAAACGGCCTTATTGATTCCACACAATTTTTTTAAAAAATATCGTCACTTCAACTCCATGCAGCAAACACAAAAAAAAAAAACAACAAACACAAACACTGATTTGAATTTAGATTTCCTTTATTGTAAAACTATTGAGATAACTTTATTTCTTAAAAAAATATAAAAACAAATTTCTCTTACTAGTTTCGTATCATCTTCAGGGAGACAATTTGCAACTGACATTATTTACTAATAAAAAACTGACATTTGACATATTTAAAACAAAATGTAGTAGATTTTCTATTTATTACTGTTGACAACACTTATCGAATGCTAGAGTATGAAATTTTAGTTTGGTCGAAAAGAACTATCGTTTTTAAAACGAAGACTATCGAATGTGAGAGTAAGGCCCCTGAATCTATGGCATAAATTTATTGAAATTATCATAAATAATTAATAAAATTAAAACCTATTTAGATAAACGATCATATTTTTCAATTTCGTTTAAGGAATTTAAAAATTCGTTTCGAAATTTAATAGTCTCCTCTTCTACTAAGGATGTAGTTTCTTGTGTTTTTTCTTTATCTAGACGTCTTCGCTTTGTTCGTAAACGTTCTAATCGGTTTAAGTAGGCATTGAAGTCTTTTTTATTTGTAGATGAGTCTGAACAGCTGATAACATTTACGTTTGTATTGTCTACTTCACTTAATTCAATAACTTTGCTTTCAGGGGTTTCAGGTATTTGTAAGTTTTTAATATGGATTGCTATTTTGTAAAGCGTTTTTTTTACTTTTGCAATTTGATTTGAATAGCAGCTAATAAAATGTTTTTTTTAATAGCAGAACCTCCCTTTTTTTCATTGACATTACAATTGCATTGGCAAGAGAAGTTTTTGTGTTATTTAGGATATATATCAAGCCTCTCCATTCTGAAAAGAAAGCACAAGGCGTCCAATCCTCAGGTTGCAGCTTCTTAGTTACAATGTAAGGGTGCAATAAAACGCTTTCCAGTTTTTCTGCTTGTTCCCACTGATTTTGAGTTAGTAAAACGTTTGAATTATCTATGTCGTCTATATAGATTTTTAGATCAACTAAACGCTTAATCATTAAATACGTGCTCCCTCAGTGCGTTGCTTGGTCTAGTGTAGCTCCTCTTTTAGCTCGTCTTTTCAAAATGGCATCTATTTTAGGAGTTCTGGCAACAGTGGCTACTTTTCTTAATTTTTTAATTAGAGTTGCTGTCTCATGGTCTTTAATACCATCTCAAATTGCCAATTGTAAGGTATGTACAGCTATACTGTAGCACATCGCATGTGCTGAATTTTGAAATTGACAGATGCTTTTCAACCATTTCTTCCAAATAATCAACATCTTCCATTTCAATTACTGGTTCAGTTTCTGGGTTATTTTGCAAAAATATTTCATCATTCTGTGTATATTTTCATCTTCTGTATTTATTTTTTCAGTTATTTTTAGCATATTCGAAGCATTATCTGTTACAATTGTACCTGATGATTCCAATAATTCCAAGGAATTTCTTCCAAGTATTGTGATTGACGCTCCACTATCCAATAATCCTGAAATATGTTTGTCCAAAATCCTAATTGTTAGTCGCGGCCGAGGATCCTTTGTTTCTGAAAGGATAGATGAAATACAAGCTTTACGAAATAATTTCCTCATCCTCCAATATCTGATGTTACGTTCAAGACGTCTAAAATACGTTCGAAGTAATGATGGGAAATTAAATGTATTTGATGATTTTATTCGGGCTTCTTTGGTGGTGGTCGATCGTCCTGCGTCCCTACATCTCTCGTCGCTTTCTTCGGGCTCATTGGATGTTGAACCGAGGGCATCATCCCCGAAGCATGTACTCTCGGTCGATAGTTTAACGACGGGTGACAATATGAACAATTTGCATAAATTACATCCGGTTTGTTACATTTCCAACAATATAATTTAATTCTATTCTTAGAGCACTCAGGAGCTCGATGACCATTTACTCCACATCTGAAACACACTATTGGTTGTCTGGACATTGATGGACCAGGTTGACTGAAATATCCATCTCTGTGTTGAATCCACCGCTTCAATATATCCATGTTGTTCTGGTTCAACTTCCACCTCATAATCATCCATCTGCTGTAACTCGCTAATTCTTAAATTTGATGTTCTGGTCGGAACTGGTGTGGACCACAAACGTTCAAACTTCTGACATAAAGTCCGAAGTTCATCCATTCAATGTATTGTTGCTGCAAGTGTAGCATTTTTGAGCTCCACACTCAGTCCCTCCCGAGCAATCTCTAGCATTTCACGGTCAGCAAATGGACGTGCTAAGCGACGGTTTAACAAACCAATCTCCACCAGATACTCGTACACGCTCTCCTTTGACTTTTGTTTGCGGTTCAGAAGAACTCGCAAGATCGCCTTATCATCAGTGAGCGTACCGAAGGTTTGTAGGAGTCCCTCCCTTAGCACTGGATAGGTCAAAACCTCATATTCATGAGTTAAATTCAGATAGTATCTGTCGGCAGCTCCCTTGAGATACCGTGGAACGATAGACCTAAGGTCGTCCCAATTCACACGGTCCCTCCTGGCAGCCGCCTCCACTCTATGAATAAACTCATGAACATCAGGAGAGTGACCATCTCCTGTGAAGGTTGGAACCCAATTTGAGTCATAACGACTCAAATTATTCCCACGAACCCCTCGGTACTCCACTGGTGCTAACGCTGGAGCCGCGTCACGCCATACCTGAGGAGATTGGTTGTATGGTGGTGGTGCTGTTAGTGGAGCAGGTGGATATACTGGTAGTGGTTGTACCTGTGGTACTGATGGATAATTTAATTGTAATTGCGGTTGTACTAATGCTGGATTGTTGTGTAAGTGTTCAGCTTGGAATGATGGACCCAATTGTGGTATTGCAAAGTCCTCTGCCCTCAAGCCCGATTGCTGGAAATAAGCCGGTGGTACTTGATCTGACCGTCTCTGTTGTTGCTGGTTTGGACGATTCAGACTATGAATTGTTTCCGATATTGGCCGTACTGGGATCGGTGTGGATCTCTCATCTGGTTGAAAGGCAGGTGAAGCAGATGGAGCAGATGATACTCCTGGTTTACTCTGCATAATTGGACGTTTCGACAACGATCCTATTATATTCCAAGCGCGTGACAATTGTGAGATAGCGTAGGTGCGGGCTTCTTGCAAGTCATTGCGAGGACCCAACCTATTCATCCTACCCGTGTAATGTAACACTCGATTCGCCAAACCATCTAAGAAGGTCTGATTAATCGGTGACTGAAGTCGTCGTACTTGATTTAAAATAAGTTGTGCTGCCTGCACCACCATTTGAGATTCCTCTATCAAATCTCTCGCATGAGACACTGTTATTGGAACTGCACCATGATCTGCGTGGTTTCGCAGTTCCTCTGCCCAATTGGCCCCCCCGAAATTCACACCCCGAACCAGACATTCGACCTGCAGTTCGGTGGGTTCCAGACCATAGAACGGATGGTCAACGTCTAGTTGGTTTGACATTTTGATGGTAAAACCCGTAAAATTATGAACTCGCAATCGACAACAATATTAAAACCAATTCCCAACAAAAAAAATGTAGTTAGTACGCTGTAAATGTAAAAATAATGAAAAACGCAAAAACGAAAAAACCAACGAACTCCCAATTCGAAAACACAAAAATTTTTGTAAAAACCAAATTTCGTAAAAGAACAAAAAGACCACTGTCGTACCCAATCTTTGCTTCACCTTTCACAAAAATTCCTAAAATATTGTATATAAAAATATAATTTATTTATTTATTTAATTTCAGATATACTGAAATATATATATATCTATCACTATTTATTGACGACATACCCCTATGGAAAAAATATTTATTTATTTTAAAATTTGAAAAAAATATTTAAAGATGTTTATTTATTGGGTGGTCCTCTTAACTCAAAATATTTATTTAATTTTTTTTTTAAAAAAATAGATATTTATTTATATCTTGATGTTTTGCTTAATTAAGAAAATTTATTTATTTAGCTACCTAAAATTATTTAATTCTAAAAAAATTATTTTATTTAATAAAAAAAATTTTTATTTATTTAATTTCCAAAAAATTTGTTTTATTTATTTTATTTTTCAGAATTAATTATATACCTAAAATTATTTATTGACGACAACACCCCTAAATAAAATATTTATTTATTTAAAAAAAAATTGAAAAATAAATATTTAGAAAATTGCTTAATTATTGGATGCTCGCTCCGTCTTAGCTCAAATATTGATTTATTTTTAAAAAAAAAAATAAAGAATATTTATTTAAATCTTGATGTGTTTGCTTATTTACGAAAAATTTATTTATTTAGCTACCTAAAACTATTTAATTCTAAAAAAAAAATTATTTTATTTAATAAAAAATTTTTATTTATTTAATTTTCAAAAAATTTATTGTTTTGATTTAATTTATTTTTTAATTTAATATATAGATAAGAGATTCCCAAATTCAGATTCGTCTGGAGACAACATAAAAGTAAGTATGGCTACAATATCCATATCATTTAGTATTTGACTTCAACAATGCATGTGAGAACCGACTAGAAAAGCCCCTAACGACCAGATTCTACAGAACAGTTTCTCCCCAACCTAACAAAAACAAACGCAACTGTCACGATTAGACCCTAGGCCCATTTCTACTGACCCAGCTGCGGTTGTTCTACCTAAAAATAAATTATCATTAAACTAATGCTATAGTCGAAGAACGCTCCCGAACACCAGACTTCAAATCCTAAACTCTATGAAAATTGTCTATTGCAAGCTAAATGTAAAAGTGGAAAAATTTTGAAGTTGTGTGAGGTGAAGCCTCGCTCCTGATAAAAAGTATAATTGGTTCTTCTCTTCATTACACCGAAGAAGCCTCTGAGCAAAGAATGGTATTACTGGTTTGCACCTAAGTACAAACACAGCAACACCACTCCTCGTCCCTGAGAACTCCCTCGCTGAATGAAGAGAAGAAACCAATGTTCTTCGATCGCATAACCCCGATGGCCATAGGCGACCTAAGAACGTCATTATGTTAAGGGGATAAGTCCCATGGATGGCTTGTTAGGCCTACCGCTAAAGAGAGAATTTTAATTAAACCTAATACAACAAAAACCAAAAAAAAATATTTACAAACATATGTACCTTATATTACAAAAAATATGTACAGTAAAAATATTTACAATTTGTATAATCAGGATATGTACAAAATGCACAATATATACAATATGTACATGGTATACGCAAAAATATTTACAAAATGTATAATAAAATATGTACAATATATACTATATGTACATGGTAGTAGAAAACCCAATCCCTAAAAAAACTACTACCCCCAAAACGGTTTTTTTCAAATTAAAAATAAATATTATTTTTAAAATTCACAAATGACATGTACAATATGTACAAGAGAATGTACATTGGTAGTATAAAAAAAAAAAATTCCAAAAAAACTACTCCCCCAAAACGGTTTTTTTTCAAATTAAAAATAATTAGTCTTAACTAATTATACAGAGGGGGACAGGGGCCTCCTGTGGACCAGACCACTCCTCTTCCTGTCGCGTGATCGGTGAGATGGGAACCTCCTCAACCAGCTCCTCTGTTTGAGTACTCTTGGTCGAGGAAGCTCCCAGCTCCACGACCAAGCGACTCTCCTTCTCCTTCTTTCTCCTCTCCTTCCTCTTCAAGTGAGAGCTCCTATTCTTGGAGATCCTCCTTCTCTCTCTCCAGCCCACATTTACTTCCTCAGTCACTTCCTCATCCAGCACACTCAACTCCTCATTCACTATTTTACATATCAGTACATCCAGGAACTCATCATACTGCTCTTCATAAATATCCTCCATTAATTCTAAAAAAATTCCGTGTTTCACCTCATCCATCACTACATTTATTATTTCTTTCACCACATTCATTGCCTCAACCATTCTCTCCTTTCTCTCCACATACGCTCTCTCATCCACCTCATTCATCCACGGCTCAAACCCCCCTGGTCGACTCCTCCTGATTCGCATCCCCTGACCCCTCGTATACATATTCTTAAAAAAATAAAAATTTAAAAAAAATTCCAAACACAAAAAAAACCAATATCTGGTTTTCCAAATAGTTTAACAAAAAAAATATTATTAATAATAAAAAAAACCAAAAAACTGGTTTACAAAAAATTTGCGCCCCAAATTTTTCGCGCTAAAAATTCACAAATAGAATTATTTACCGTAATTACGGTATTTTACAAGAAAAATTATCCAAAACCTAAACTGGTTTTATTCGCGCCCGAATCACCTGAAAAAAGTATTTTTCGCGCCGAAAATAGCTCTAACAATACAAATTCAATTTCACCAGGTCTTTGTTACTGTTAGTATTCACTATGTGAATCAAATTGGACTTTTAATAGCACACCAACAAAAATATTACCATTACTAAAAGAAATTAAATCGGATGCGGGATATCAACTCAATCCCCAATGACGAGTGTTGAATTTGGAAATCTCTTAATTGTCGTTTCTAGCCTAACATTTAAATTTTATTCGGTAATAATAATAATAATTAATTATATGTATATATATTTATCAAAAATAAAATACAAAGAAAGAAAGACTTATCTTCAAATTTGCTGACTGTTGAGGTCCTCTATAATTACAGCTACGTTCGTCCTGGTTTTGGTCGCTTCCGTACTTATCAATTTATGGATATGTTCTGCCAGCAAAGAAACGAAAAACTGCCATACGACGCTACCACAACTTAACCGTTTACTACACTGATAATCTTTCCTTCCTAGTGATGTTTCGGTGAAAACTCTTTACTTTATCATTTGCCTTTATTATTTCTAGTTATCCAAAAGAACTTCAGCATAGGCTAAAATATACAACAATTCCGCTCCACCATTCCATAAAAACAATAAAAAAATGGATAATAGCGAATTTTTCTTTACTTCATTAATTTATTGTTTTAGCAACAATTCTATATTATACATCTTATAATTTTGTTCTATCAAGAACCAAACAAACACCTTGTCAAACCTTTACAACCAATTCTTTTGTTAAATCTGTTTCGTTATCGATTTCTTTTGGATTCTATTTCTCTAATTAACTTATATCAAAATCACACCATAAGTATTCACTAAGAATTTTTTTATTTTACAAATCAAAAGGTGATGTTTGTTGTTTATTTTAGAAAGTCAGAACTTGAATTGAATTTTTATTATTTCAGATTTTTAACATCGAAAAAACTGATTCAACAAAAAAATGTGATTTTTTTTTCTTTTACATCTTCTAATGTAATCAAAATCGTGTAATACCAAGATTCAGCAAAAGTTGAGTAACGACATTTGTTCGTTAGAAATGAAAATGAAATTGGTACGTTCGTTTATTTTTATAGTATATTCGAAATTTAACTAGCCGTTAAGTATTAGAAAATTTCAAAATAATTATTAATGTAAAAATGAACTGAAACTATTGAAATACATTTTTTTTGAATTAGAAAAAGAAGATGAATTGGTTTTATTATTGTTTAGGCGAATATAGCGGACGTTACACAATGCATAAAATCTGATCTTTTTTAAATTGAAGGTTATTTAAAACATTTTGCACTAATTCGTAAAGATATTGACTTGTATGGTGCGCCCGTGTATCTGTTATTCCCAATATTCGAGGCAACACGTTATTGCTTTCATCAATAAATCGACCATATCGCAAAATAGTTAACTCTGTGACGTGTGCATGCATCCATTTTAATAAAAATAGTGAGATTTTTTAAACTATTTTGAAGTTCTTCGTTTTTAATTTTAGCATCTTCAAGTATCAATTTCCTAATACTTTCTCTTTCAAGCGAAACTCCAAGTTTCTTAGCCATTTCCCCGTTTGAACTTATAAACGCTGATTGTGAGAAAAACGACAAGGGAACACTGTTTTGCATGATCATTTGGATTAGTAATGTTTTAAAAGTTTGTAGATGCATTGTTACTGTAACTTTATCACCAATGAAGAACTTCGAAATTGATGTTTGTCGCATACCAGGTGCTTCATTGTTTTTTATGGCTAATGTTGAATCAGTAGATGCTGATGATTGATCAAAACGATTGGTATCGGTCAAAGCATTGCGGTATTTTTCATCGACTGTTCTTAAAACTGTAGCATGAAAACGTTCTAAATATCTTTTTAAATTTGCAGCTCTTGAAGGCGCATTCTTTTTAGCAGAGCTGGTAAAAGAGCTTATTCTGGCCAAACACAATTCCTTACTTTTGTCGCTGTTTTCTAAAATACACTGACACTCATAATATATTTCATCTCGTGTAATTGTAAAATACTCGAAAACAGCAGTTTTTGTTAGTAATTTTTATATTTCATATTTTGGAATTAGACATCGTAATTTTATTTATCTATAGATCCTAGAAAAATTTAATAGAATATTTATAATATATATATAATATTATTTATAATATATATATATATATATATATATATATATATATATATATATATATATATATATATATATATATATATATATATATATATATATATATATATATATATATATATACATATTTTTTTTTAATCAAATGTGTTGTGTAGTAGGAATTACAATATGTGTCAAAACAACACAAAAAAACCTTTTAAGACCAAGGTCCCACAACAACATGCGTTCAAAGGTGTTGAGGGACGTAAATCTTTCTTTTGTGTTTTTATAATATTTGTTAAAGAATGGATAACTAAACAATAAATCCTATCACTGCCAAAATATGACATAGGCCAATATGTTATGATAGAATAGAGAAAATAAAAGTAAATAGCAAGTTTTTACAAAAATTTGCTGAAACAAAACAAAAATGGAGTTGCCAATAATCCAGCCGGTTGCACATTCCCTGATCCTGAGACACACTGTGTTTCTCTATGATTAAAGCCACACATAGTTATATGAAGGCTCGGTTCTTTGAAGAAGCAATAGCGTCTCGTAATCAAGGACAGTTTCACAGCTAAGATTGAGGGTGCTACCGTTGACTGAATACAGTTCATCCGCCACCACCCCTAAGATATCACCTTGGCTAGTGATATCTCACTGCTATTGCCAGTGGTATGTGATATCTCACGTTAAAACGTATGTCAATAGTAGGAACTGGAGTACGCGGGATTGTCACACCCGTAAATCAAAAATAAAAAAAATTTTACAAAACAATAAAAACTGATCCCTCCATATATATATATATATATATATATATATATATATATATATATATATATATATATATATATATATATATATATATATATATATATATATATATATATATATATATATATATATATATATATATATATATATATATATATATATATATATATATATATATATATATATATATATATATATATATATATATATATAAATATATATATATATATATATATATATATATATATATATATATATATATATATATATATATATATATATATATATATATATATATATATATATATATATATATATATATATATATATATTTCTTTTTCTATTACATTACCGTATTGATTTCCAAAATGCAAAACCTTAACAAAACAACATTTGTTTAATCATTTCATTCAAAAAAATAACTAGTAGGGTAGGGTGTGGCCATAGCGGCCAAGCCAAGAACTTCCCGTTAAGTTAATTAGGAAACATAAAGATGTTTTCTTAAAACTTTAATAAATTGAAAGTCTCTTTCTAAAACTTGCAATTAATCACCATTTCACTTTTTGTTACACTGGAAAGAAGATTTTCACTGCACCATATATTTAAAACTAGCGGTCAAGTCTACGTAGTCTACTTTGTCTCATGTTAACTGAAACGTATTATCAAAGATTAGTAAAAAACACTTCACAACTGTAGGCTGTTGTTTGATATCATTAAAAGAAAGATCAAAAATTAAATACTCCACCGAAAGTGATAAACCGGAAGTAATTTTATAAACTTTATGCACTATGTTTCAACCAAATTAAATCTCAGAAATGAGTGTTATTGAAGTTTCAAATGAACAGTTGACCAAGTGATCCACTCACTAACCTCTGAACTTTTTGTCAAATTTTGAAAATAACTCAGATCTTCGATATTTAAGTAAGTCCGTATGCGTCTGCAGCTCATTTACATACCAAAGTTTCATCTAGATATCATGCGTTTGCGTAACGAAAACAACACGTAGTTTCTTCACATTTTCTTAAAAAACTCAAAAAGTAAGATAGCAATTGTTTATATAAACCTCATTATGTATGTCTGACATGATGAAAAACAATATGGAAGTTTCAGGATCTTGATAGCATTATTTAATCTCATCATATTTGCAAAAGATGATTTTCAGTTTTTTGGAAACCACTAAAAAACAAATGATTTATTTTCGCTAGAAAAGGACTGGGACTCTAAATTATGCCAAGATACATCGATTGCAATAATTTTCGTTAAAATCGACCCATCCGTTGTTGAGAAAGCGTTGGGAAAAAATTTGTCTACATACAGCGATACATACATACATACACACACACATACAGAGTGCCAGCTAAAAATAGTATAAACAGCTTCAGAAGGTCATGAAACGTAAAGATATCATAAAAATTCCGATTTCGAAAATCGACCCAAAAACAATAACTTCCCATATCGGGAAGTTAAAAATGCAATATTTCCCACAAGAATTGGAAATGTAATAAACATTCTTATTATGGCGTGTTCGATTTACGCAACTCGTGCGCAGTGTGCAAACTTTTTCAGTGCTTCAAATTCGGTTTATAAGTTTCACTACACTAGTTTATTCATGTTCGATTTACAAGTTTTATTGCTTATTTTAAGTTTTTTAAGTTCAGTTTACCAGTTTAGTACATAAAAACAAACGAGTTTGCACTTTTTCAACTGTCAAATAGAGTGAGTTTTTTGAGAAACTGCAAATTTTGTATTTAAATAATAAATGCAAATAATGAATCAAAACCGAAAGTACCTTGTGGTAAATGAACTTTTAACAAGTTTGGATTCATCTGATGATGAAATGGAAGCAATTTGTGCAACTTGCATGGAAAAGCGGAATTTATGTAAATTTGTTAGCTTCGTAGAAGTAATAGAGGCTTTTGATAATATAGAGGTATTATTCCTAAGTATTTATTGAATTTAAAACATTTACTAATAACATATTTATTTACAAACATAGTTCAGACGAAAAAAGACCACTGAACTGCTAATTTGTAGTTTCATTGAATATTTTTTTTGAGTTGTATTTGTTTACACTGAGTTTTGAGTGGAACAGTTTTAGGTTTTTTTTTAAGTTTTATTCAAAATTCTACACTTATGCAGTTTTTTAGCACACAGAAAAGTGATGTAAATCGAATACGCCATTAGACTAATATATACTTTAGCATTAACCACTTTGGAAATTAACGTGAACATAATTTTTGAGCTCAAGTATCTAATTAAATTATGTATACCGTATTCACAAATTGCGGGTTTTACATAATTCAGAAGGTGCCAAGTTTTCTCCAACATTTATTAAGGAAGATGCATTAAATGAATCAACACTGTATCCACAAATAAAAATAAGGAATAAATAAAAAAACATAATAATTACTAACGATATAATAAAAACTCACTTAATCAACGAAATTTATTAAACAAATAATGCTAATACACCTTTAAAATACTACCTATAATCAAACTCTTTGTAACGAAAATCAGAGAAGAACTAATTTTTGGTGTAATGTATTCTTTTACAACATTTGCCTTTCTTTATTCCGGGAATTCCCGTAGATTTTTCAAAATAAATTTTTTAGTTGGTCAATTTTAAGACCTGATCACAATGAGTTGCGCACATTATGTGAAGTTCCTTTTACAATAAGACTGGTTCCCAATTAGCTGCTAAATTGTACTAAACCATAAATTTAAATTTAATTTTATAAAATTACCGAATTGAAATGTATATTAATGTAATACAGTACAGTTGTATGATCAAAATCAAAGTGTAGATATGTAATAAGACTGAATCTAACAAAATATGGTGTGCAATTTATGAAATTTTTTTGCTATCCACAAAATTGTTGATCGATCTAGTTTTGAACCGATAAGAACTTTTTATTACACTTTAAAAAAGTATATCATTCTCATCAGGGCTAGCCGACTAGATACACTACCAAAAAAATGTTTCGCTATATAAACCAAAATTGGCCTACTACTCTAGCGAAGTATAAGAAAACAAAAAACTTTCATAAACATATGTTTATTAGATTCAGGTTTAGTCAGTTTAGTTCTGATGGGAATGATATACTTTTTTAAAGTGTAATAAAATGTGTCGATATACACTAGTGAAGATGGTCATCTTCTTCTCACCGATACAAGTTTGTTATCCAATTCTAACTTGGTTAGAGTATAACAACAATAGTGATCAACTAGAGAAATAAATTGACTAAACCTGAATTTAATAAACATATGTTTATGAAAGTTTTTTGTTTTCTTATACTTTATTTTATCTTCAGCGATATGCTGAACAATATTTTTTGCTAATTCCTTAGCGGAATACACGAACAAACTTGAAGGTTTTCAAGCCTTTAAACACGCAACATATAATTGATTATGCGAAAACCACGGGGTTTCTAGGTCCAGCTCACAAATTCATATTGTTTGACTTTGTTACTTATTAATAGTCATTACAAATACCAATCGAACGTATAAACGTTTAAATAGGATGCTAGTCTAAAGGGATCATTGGCAAAATTACAATTAAAATAACACTTTCACCTTAAAACTTGCCGTTTAAAATGGTATTGAAATTTCTAAGCAAAATAATTGGCGAACCAATCTTCAATCGAAAATTATGTGGTGGCATTCTAGTTAAATCCAATGAATTCAAGAGTTCAACAGGATAGATGAACATTCCTCAGGATTGACAACAGAGAAAATCGATTTGAATGATATTTCATTGCCAGGCAATAACTGTTGTATTTTAAAATTGATTGCGTCGACATCTATTGTTTTTGCGGCCCAAATAGCTCGATCACGTAGCCACGCATGATTAGTGTAATTAGCTTGTAAATTTGGAAATATATACTTTCAAAAATGCAAAACTTTTTCAAATCATGCTGCAATATATTAGCATATATACCAAGTTTCGTCAAAATCCATTATCAGAAACTGATGTATAATTGAAGTTTCAAATAAACAGATCCTCAAGAGGCCCCTCACATCATTTTCCAATATCACCCAAAAAAATCAGTTTTTTGTCCTTCCAATCTCCATTCAATTCGATTATCAGGTACAAATGTTATAGATCTTTAAAAAAAAACGAAGTTCTGGAGACCCCATGCAACCCTTTGTCCAATGTATACAAAAGCTTTTAAAACCGTTTTTAAATCTTTTGTTTTAACTTACATCAACGTTTTATGAAAATCAAATTGTAACTGTAGACTATTGTAGGGATAAATCCTTTAAAAAAATAAAAAAAAACTTTTTAACCGGAAGTGACAAATCCAAAGTGGGTACGCAGAAATATTGGAAACAGTACTGAAACCTTATATATCAAGTATCGATAAGATTGAAAGCCAGGATTAGAAGTTATTGAAGTTTTAAACTTTCAGGTGTTCGGGAGACCCCCCGCCATTTTGTCCAATTTTATCCAATTGAAGATATGAACCATTCTTAGATCAACCTTATTGCACACACACTTTTTCATTCAAATCAATCAAGCCGTTTAGGAGGAGTTCAGTCACAAACAACCGAACAGAGGAAATATATATATATATATATATATATATATATATATATATATATATATATATATATATATATATATATATATATATATATATATATATATATATATATATATATATATATATATATATATATATATATATATATATATATATATATATATATATATATATATATATATATATATATATATATATATATATATATATATATATTAGACTGGTCGTTAAAAACTAAATTTTCCGAGACGCCCCCTAGAAAAATTCTTTGTGGTCAAAAAACCACAACGGCATTATTTTTTTTTTTTTTAAATCAAAAGAACACGTGACGCAAAATCATCGAAGTTGAATTTTTGAAAAATTCGTAGATTTTTTCAAATATCTCATAAAATATGCAGATGTCAAAAAAAATCACATAATCATTTTTGTAGAAAATTTATTTCTCTACAAAAAAGGTCCAAGCCATTTTTTCCCGAAAACGATAGTTCTCAAGATATTTTGAAAATGAACTTGTAAGTTTTCGTAATTTTTAAAAAACATATAAAATAAAGATGACGGAAAAGTCCTAATTTTTTTCTTATGCTATAGAATGAAATATATAAAAAAATAATCGTGACAAAAAAAATCAAAATTAATACTTTTTCGTCGAAATTTTCATCATTTGGTTTTACGAGTTTTGAAGAATTTCAAGTTTTATTTCAAAATATCATCACAAATATAGGTTTTAGGAAAAAAATGACTTGGACCTTTTTTGTAGAGAATTAAACTTCCTGCAAAAATGATTAAGTGATTTTTTTTGACATCTGCATATTTTATGAGATATTAACAATTTTATCAAAAAATAAACTTCGATGATTTTGCGGCACGTGTTCTTTTGACTTAAAAAAAAAAAAATTAGTGCCGTTGTGGTTTTTTGACCACAAAGAATTTTTCTAGGGGGCGTCTCGGAAAATTTAGTTTTTAACGACCAGTCTAATATATATATATATATATATATATATATATATATATATATATATATATATATGTATATATATATATATATATATATATATTAGACTGGTCGTTAAAAACTAAATTTTCCGAGACGCCCCCTAGAAAAATTCTTTGTGGTCAAAAAACCACAATGGCATTATTTTTTTTTTTTGTAAATCAAAAGAACACGTGCCGCAAAATCGTTGAAGTTGATTTTTTGAAAAATTCGTAGACTTTTTCAAATATCTCATAAAATATGCAGATGTCAAAAAAAATCACATAACCATTTTTGTAGGAAATTCAATTTTCTACAAAAAAGGTGTATGTAATTTTTTCCCGAAAACGTATAGTTCTCATGATATTTTGAAAATGAAATTGTAAGTTTTCGTAATTTTTAAAAAACATTAAAAATAAAGATGACGAAAAACTCCTAATTTTCTTCCTATGCTATAGAAAGAAATGTATAAAAAAATAATCGTGACAAAAAAAATCAAAATTAGTACTTTTTCGTCGAAATTTTCATCATTTGGTTTTACGAGTTTCGAAGAATTTCAAGTTTTATTTCAAAATATCATCAGAAATATAGGTTTTAGGAAAAAAATGACTTGGACCTTTTTTGTAGAGAATTAAATTTCCTGCAAAAATGATTATGTGGTTTTTTTTGACATCTGCATATTTTATGAGATATTAACAATTTTATCAAAAATTAAACTTCGATGATTTTGCGGCACGTGTTCTTTTCACTTAAAAAAAAAAAAAATAAAGCCGTTATGGTTTTTTGACCACAAAGAATTTTTCTGGGGGGCGTCTTGGAAAATTTAGTTTTTAACGACCAGTCTAATATATATATATATATATATATATATATATATATATATATATATATATATATATATATATATATATATAGAGAGAGAGAGAGAGAGAGAGAGAGAGAGAGAGAGAGAGAGAGAGAATAATAATAATAAATAGGAGATAGATATAGATTTTGAATTGTGAAACAAATAACATGAAAAAAAAAAATAATCGAACAAAAAACTCAAAAAAAACAATTATTTTTCTGAAAAAATCGTCCAAATTCAAAAAAAGCATTTTTCGACACATCTACTACTCAAGTCCTTTCCTACAATATACATATTGCCACACTTTTGATGGAGCAAATATTTTAAAATTGTACCGCAAAAATATTGCTTGCGTATTTATATATAGATAGATAGATATAAATTTTGAATTGTGAAACAAATAACTTGAAAAAAAAAACCAAAATAACCGAACAAAATAAAAAAAAATCACATTTTTGCCATTTTTTCTGAAAAAATCGTCAAATTGCAAAAAAAAATTCAAAAAAAAGTATTTTTCGATACATCTACTACTCGCAGTTCGCGTTAGTGATACACAATAGTTTTTGTAACAAATGTTTGTAACAAATTTTGTAACAATCTACTATGTGAAATTTTAAGGAATAATAATACGGTTAAAGTTTTATTCTTTTATATTTTTGTTAATGGAAAGATAAACATAAATAAACCTTTGAAATTCAGTTTTACAATACATTTTTAGTTTAAGAAAACTAGCTGTTTTGATTTATTTTTATAGCTAAACCATAAAATTTCTATTAATAATATATTAATCGATAATCCCATAAAAAGAATTAGAATGAAAAATATTGGAAATATCGAAGTCAGTTTAAGACTTTGAATAGAATCATGATCTTTCATAATAATACGTGGTGATTCATTCATTTCCAATCGTTGTCGGATGCCATATTGACGTAAAAGGCTCAAACTAAAAACACATATATTAATTTGGGAGGCCTGTCACATTTAAAATTTAATTTAAAAATAAATATACTTAGCTTACTAATAATTAATCCACGGCATATATACAGATTCTTTTTGTGCTATCATTCCTAAATTTATTCTGCTTCCAAAAACTTTGGTTTTAAGAGAACATTTAGATCTATTTAGTAAATAATCTTCTGCAGGATATTGTTCTGTATAAAATAGAACAGATGGTCCTTTATCAGAACAAAGATTAGCAAGAGCTTCATCGTATGTTGACGGTAGATAGTCTAACATTTGATTATGTAGCATATATTTCATAGCTGGATCATTTGATTCTAAAAATTCACTATGTGTTGATGTTTTGGCTACAACCGCTAATTTGAAATCGTTTGTTTTGTAAAAATCACTCAGGTCATTATAAGGAAATTTAAAAATAGAAATGGTAAGAAAACTGATCAAAAAAGCAGAATATGCTAGTACTACTAGTGATATGCAAGCACTTAAAATAATGTAAAAAGAATATCCACTGATTGTCTTAGGATATGAAAGTCCGCCTTGTTTTGTCATTATTTGTATGATGTCTACGACACATGCTGAGGCATTTTTCTCCAAATTTGTATAGTTAAAAAAATATACAAAAAACGGCAACACAATAATTAAAATTACTAAACAACCCCAAATATTTGTTTCCAAAGGGTTGAATACACTTTTCCATTGTATGTCGTTTATATCAGATATTTGTAGCACAAACATTCGGGATGAAACTTTTAAAGCAGTTGTAAACTGAACAGCTTGTGCACGATTTGGTGTCATTGTTATATGACCTAATGCAACATCCGTTTCTCCTCTTTCTACTTGTCCCACCATTCCAGTCCACAATCCATTTGATGTTAAACTCCCAAATCCTAAATCTTTTGGTACTGTAAGATTACTTTCAAATTTTAGTATTTCTTCTAATATGTTCCACATTTGACCATAAACTCCACCGATCAGTTTTGTTGGGTGTGTCTCATTATCTAAAACTATTGATGTATATAACTGTAACACAGAAACTCTTAAAGTTATATTGCTAGAAATAGAGAAAATAGAACAAATTTAATTTCATTGTTAATTTTTTAACTAAATTTTTTACTTCACCACAGTTGAAAATTTCGATCCGAATTCCTCTCGAACACCTGTTAGCTTGAATCTTCAATAACTTCTAATCCTGGATTTCAATCTTATTGAAACTTGGTATATAAGATTTTAGTACTGTTTCCAATATTTCTGCGTACCATCTTTCGGTTTGTCACTTCCGCTTAAATAGTTTTTTTTAACCTACTGTAGTCTTCAGTTACAAATCGATCTTCATGAAACGTTGGTAAAAGGTTTTAATAAATATGAGAAGGATTCGAATAGACTTTGCAGTACATTGGACAGATGATTTTCACCATATATTTTTTGTTTGTTTCGAGCATACAACGTTGGTTCGTAAATGAATTTTGATGACACTTTAAAAATAATTCACGAACGAATATTGTATGCTTCCAACAAACATAAAAAACATAGTGAAAAAATTACCTTTTGTATCGTAGACCCCTCCAGCCTCTAGTCCCATGTACCTCAAAATCTAATCAAAATTTTATCATTTTGATTGAAACCTTAAATTCGATATGTAACTGGAGAATATAAAAAAATTTTAACCGAAATCGACGAACTGCAAGTTGGTACGCAGAAATATGGGAAACAGTACTAAACCGTATATACCAAGTCTCAATAAGATTGAAACCCAGGATTAGAACTTATAAAAGAATCAAACTTACAGGTGTCCGGAAGAATCCTAGTCATTTTTTCCAATTTTGAAATGAATCCAGATCTTTCATTTTCAAGTTAACCTGAATCATATCCCAAAGTTTCATCAACATTCCCTGCGTTTTTGTCACCCACCACCAAGCCACAGGCATGGACCTTTTGTTTTTACTATTTAGATAGAGGATGGTCCAAAACAAGAGATAAAATAATTTAAAGTATTTAATATATTTTTTCTCGATAGATTGCATTTGTTTACACAATTTTCAATTGTGGTGAAGTAAATCATAAAATGTTTCACAAGAAATTAGGGTTTCTGAAAAACAATATGGTTTTTAAAAAACTGCTGTATTAGAATTTTGAAAAATTAGCTGTTTTCTGTTTTTTCATGTTTTTTGAAAGTTTCAGCTAAATTTGAACGTATATTTTATTTCTTACTAGCAGGACCCGGCGTGCTTTGCTACGCTTATAAATAAAGTTTTTGCACAGACATTTTCTTGACGTAGTAGCAATGATTTTAAAAGGTGGTAATGAGAAATGGCAGCATAATTTTTAATTTTACTTTTTAAAAATATGAATGGAAAATAATCAGCACTCTAGCTGATCTGTTCGGATACATAAAAAATTAGCGATTACATAAGTTTTCAAATAAGCAATAAAACAATTTAAATGACTTGTTGAATTAGTAGAGGTGTATCATCTCTATATAGAACATTATGCAGAACAAAAATAGAGTCACAAATGCTCACAGTGCTCATGCATTGTATTTGTACCCGTCACGAAACACACAAAAACTGTTGTTAAGAAGTTTTTCTGAGAAAAAATGCTCTCAAATTGCAAAATTCAAGGGAATTACAATAATTGCTTTGATCTTAATCACTCACAGAATCACACCAAATTTTATTTTTTACACCAAATAGTGTAAAAGTTTTGTTTATTTAACATTATGCCCGTCGCGTATTGCCGCTATCTCATAAGAAAGAAAATTCGAGAAAAATCGTAAAGATAACATTCAATTTATATTGTGTCATTTTTATTGCAGCTTATTTATTTTAATATGGAACGAATTTCAAAATGTCGTTTTAATTCTATTTATTTATTCGAGTACTTGTGGGTACACTATATTTTTTGTTTTTCCGTCTGGTGCGTACACGAATAAATCAGAAAGTTTCCCTAACGCGCCAGCCACATACAGATGTCCATGTGAGAATAACGGATGGTAATTGTAAAAGCGAGTTGCACTGGCAACTAAACGTTTGAATCTGTTGGGATCATCCTAATCTTCGAATTTTCCATTCAAAATTGTAGCTTCAATGTTAATTGTTATAGGATCTTTTTCTTAAAAGGTTCTTATGTGTTGTTGTGACACACATTGTAATTCCTACTACCCAACACATTTTATTTTAAAAAAAATAGAGCGTTATCGTCAAAGAATATTCCATAACTAAGCCTAACGGTGCTATCGTTGATTGAAAAAAGTACATCCGCCAGCACCCCTAAAATATCACCTATCCCCTTAATATAAGTGATATCGTACTGCCATTGTCAGTGGTATACGATATCTCACGTTAAATGTTTTGCCAATAGCAGGTAGGTACTAAAGTACGCGGCTTTGTCACACCCGTAGATCCAACATTTTAAATTTTATATATGTTCCTGCGGACGAGAAGATATTATATATTCATTGGTATTAATGCATTGTAACTGTTTGCAAATCACTATTGCAAACGTGATGCTGGCGTGGTCCTTAGCTGTTTTTAATTAGTTTTAGCTATTTTAATTAGTTTGTTTATCATAATTGCTATCTGTGTTTTATTATACATAAGCCATGCTTCTTTGTATAGTATTTGTGCGTATTTAATTATGTAATTTTGAGCTTTATAAAATTTGTAACATCATGATGTGTTTAACTCAAATACCTATAGTTTTGATATACAAATGTAATTATTTTAGATTATACTTTTATTAAATTAATTTCAACAAAAAAATATTGATCAAAGGAATCTAACCATATAAAACGATATTTAAAGAAAATCCAAATTAAATTATTATCAACATTTAGGCAGAACCCCTTAAGATAATTATAAGGGCCCTGGGGTTCCATTTAGAAAAAAAATTAGCTTGTTACCTATGCGCAAGTGTACACAACAACTTCTCAAAGTTTCATGATGATCGGATGAATGGTTTATTAATGCATAAACGACAAACATACATACTTTCAATTTTATATATATAGAAGAAGAAGATAATAATATTTATATAATAAGAACTTTCGACCTCAATACTAAGTCTGAAATAAATTTCAGTTACATGCAGAGGTCACCAACGAGGAGGTGTACTGAGCAGTTGGTGGCCAGCATCATACCTGGAAGTGGTCTGTTGAACGAACATATGAGCAAACTAACACTTCATGCTTTAGCTAAGCACCTACCATTCTGAGATTATTGAAATAGGTATAGATTTGCCCTTGAAGACAGAACCTTAAAAAGCAAGATGGTAAACTAAGAAACTGGTTATATTGACACAAACAGGATCTTAAAAACTGAATAATAGTATTTAGTATTGAATCTAACGAAAGTTAGTATTGACATAGTATTGACATTAACGAAATAAAAAACATTTTAAATCAATAAAAAATTTTACCTCATGTCTCTCCGATGATCACGTAAGTTTGGGCTAAATTTAGTGTTGAATCCTTTTGAATAGTTCCAAATTCCAAATTTTTTAACTATCAATTCCGGACTTGTTTTCTTATAAATTTGAAAAACTTCAAAGTTATCCTTTTCGTTTAAACATTTCAAGAAAAAAACTTCACTAGTAAAATCAGGTTCAATGTTATCGAAAATATTATTCACTGAACTATAATTATCGATAAAAAAAAACCACCGTGATATTTTGAGACTATTCATGCTTTCAAATACTTCATATTTGTTTTGAAGTAGCTGAGATTTTGATAGTAAGATAACGACTAATGTACGATCAAAGATTTTAAAATCAATATCTGCATCAAAATTTATTGCAATTTTTTTTTTATGGGTTGTATTTATGAAGTAAGATGAGATTATGGATGAATTCTGTATGTTATAGTTTAAGGTTTTTATGTCACCTTTGAATAAGTGTAGTTTTTCAAAATCAAAATGGGTTGAATACACAAGAACAAAATTGATAGGAGAAAAAAAATTAATCAAATCAATAATTAAACTTGAATACAATAACACATTTACCATTTTCATAAAACGTTTTTAGTCTATCAACTATGGGATAGATCGAGAAACTAAATTGTTATTTATTTTTTTTTTTGTTGTTTAGAGGTTTGGTTGTAATGATTAATGATTTGGTTCATAATAAATGCAGAACATTTTGAAATATAATAAAACCACAAAAATTATGGTGTGTATTTTATTTCTGTATCGATGCTTATATTTTCACTATATCAATTTATCCAAAAACAAAGTAAAATTAGCAAATTTATTTTAATGCAATTATTTTAACAAATCTCTGATATGTCTCTTTAAGCTATTATATAATAAAATAGCAGAAGAAAGATACCAACTAAATAAAACAGATAAAGGGTAAGAAAAAATACAACAGCAGAATAATAGAATAGCAGAAGATAATAGCATAGCAGAAGAAAGAGACAATAGCAATACAATAGAATAGCAGAGAAAGAGAGAGATAAATTAAATAAAACAGATAAAGATGATAAGACAAAACGAAAGACAAAAGTTGACTGTAATCTTTTAAAAAAGTAACAGGAGTGCTGTCGGAAGTCGGAACCAAACACTTTAACACCATGACAATTTGTCTTTCAGAAATTGTAGGCATGCTGAAAATGGGAAAAGTATTGGTGTTTCTAGTTGAATACAATCGTGATATGTTATTATCCAGCTTATAAACATTTTGAAAATACTTTGCAAATAACCGACACACGTCTTCGGTATTACTTCCACTTTCACTTGTAACGACCAACAAAAATTTATTCATTAGACCTCTTTTTTTCACGAGAAAATTAAGAACCCTATCTCTCTCACCCTAAGGAACAAATTTCCAACATCGAAAACAAAAACAAACGACTTTCAACCGAAATTTTGAAATTTAATAATTTACAAAAACGAAATTCCATATTAAATTAAGTAAATAATGAGGAGAAGGGAGCGAGGTAAATAATGAGCAGGTAATCTATAGGTAATTAATTTTGATATTTTAAAGCGATCAGTTTTGTGTTTTGTTTTGATAATGATTATTTCTTTATTATTATTTGAACCATAATTGTGGCATAAGCTGCATAATTGTATGTACAATCATCTTCCATTTATCTCGTTTCAACGCTATTTGACTTTAGTTTTCTTGTAGTGAACGTCTTGATAGTTACGTCGTCAAGCCATCTAACGCGATTAAAATTAACGAATCTGATTACATCGCAGCCTCCAATGTTTTGTGATTCTTTTCACGTTTCATTCAGATTTTATACTGACTTTTAAAGCAACTTTACATATTATAATTGTTATTGTTTAGTTAAAACACACTTTTTTGATATCCATATATTTATTACAACCGATCGAATTCGAAAGCTAAGCTTTCATTTTCAAGGATCGTTCTAAACTCCATCTTTACATACATCATAATATATATATTGGTATGACATTCCTCTCGAATATTGATAGGTTTGATTATCGGATTTGGTTGATATGTATAAAGCTTGTTTGCGGTAGAGTCATGTGGTGTGCATGTCGTTTGACGTTGTTATAAAAAATATAACGTTTTTGTACTTGTTCGACTGCGTAGTCACTTAGTATCTATGGTTCCGGAAGATATTTTCCCGGATGTTGCTAAAAATTTAGTTTTACCACTTATGAATAAATGAAGTCGTTTAGATTTCTTATAAGTGGTTTAAGGCTATTCTTAAGAATTTGACTAGATTTGTTAAAGGTGACGTTTTGTGTCTCGATTTCACTTTACCTTATCGCAAACTTAAGCCTCAAATCAAATAGCGCGGGGTATTATTGATGCTATATCAAAATGCAATATCAAAAGATCAGGCACTGATAATTTGATTGTTAATCTTTAGTTGTTTATTGTATGTCTGGCTCCATTTGTGATAAGTTCTTTGTTTTTATTGCTGATGGCTGTGGATCTTTGATACAAAATCTTTTACCATATGTCGATCATTTGCAAAGCATGTCTTAAACTTTCAATTAACCATATGTTTTCGATAAACTTCTTCATATTTTTGATTATCTTTTTCCTTCTGTATGGCTTTTCTGGAGCCTTGATACTCAGTTGTGAACCTTACGAATACTTCATTCCATTTCGGTGTGCATTCTAAGTGTACCTTTTCCTAATATTAATTGGGCAAAAGTTGATGTTGTTTCACGCAACCATTTATAATAAGTAATAGTAGACTAGTGTCTTTATCTGTTTCATGAATTCCACAATACAGGCCCTATATTTCGAGTTTATGCTTATATGTTTTTAAAAGAAAGTGTTGTGTATTAAAAATTGCAACATGTGTCACAGTAACACATTGATACCTTTTAAGGGCTAGGTCCCATAATATCATGCGATCTAAGTACTTGATGGATTCAAAATATTTTTTTTGACAAACAGATAACCAACGGATACATTATATATGTTTTATGTATATATAATATATGACAAATGCGAATATTTAATGATGATATGGAGACTAATAAGAAATGAAAAAGTGTGTAAAAACCAAAATTTTTTAAAAAACTTAAATTAATTATTGGCCGGCCTATTCATTCATATAACGATTTTGTTGGTTTGTTAAAAAAAACGAAAACAGGAATCTATTTGTGTGACAACTCTGTGTACTTCTTGCTATTGAAATATAATTTAATGTGAGATATTACATATCTAGGATATTACTAGACTAGGTCTGATAAGTCTTGAGCTATGCTGGCGGATGATCTATTAGGTCAATGGTACTACTCTCAATCCTAGTCAAGGAGCATCTTGTTGATGCCACGCTAGTGTTTGGGCGATGAAATGAGTCTCTATCTAACTCTATATGTGGGATCTAATCAGTAAGGAAGAAATTACATCAAGGATCCAATCAGTAAGGAAGGAAGTACATCATGCGATTTAATAGCATTGTTTTAGCCAGATTATTTACAATCCAATTTAAGTTTTATTGCTGCAAATTTTTTAAACAAATTTTCTTACCTCTTATGTTTTTAATCATTAAATATTGGCCTATGTCATATTTTTATGTGATAGTTTTTATTTTTAGTTATCTATTCTTCAAAATTACCATTTGTAGGTTATATCTCAAGTTTGCTCGTCTGTCAATCGCAGGGACTGGAATACGTAGGGTGGAGTGGTCACACCATCCAGATAAAAAATTAGCAAGTATTTACAGATAAACAAACACCGATCTCCCCATTTGTACACTTTTGATTGGTTTTTAGGATTTTGAAGATCATTTCATGGAATTTTCTTAATACAAATGAAGTCAGACGACGAACAATGTTTATTTGTAAGAGAAATTTAACCCGAATTTGTATAAACCTAAAAATAATAAATAACTTGATATGGAACATACATCCAAAATGATTGCATTTGACGATAAAACTCCACCTTCCAGTTTGTTTGGACTTGTTCAGATAATTTAGAGAATGGAAGTCATGTGGTATAGAATAGAATTAAGCTATACTCGTGCCGACCAATCAATAGAAAAAGGATTTGCCTGTTATGTGGAAATATACATAGAGATCGTGCTCTGCACAACATCGAACATCTTTTCATACATTTTGATAGCAAACATATCATCGTTGTTAAATATAATTTATCGCATCATTTTATTGACATTACTATTTGAAATGATTTACAGTAGATCGATTATAAAGGGTAAACAGAGATCTATATAGGAGACCTGAACTGATGCAAATTGATGCAAAAATAATTTCCCTACTTAACAAATACAAAGCTTTTCATTACTAATGCAAGTCCTACTTTTGTATCTGTATAAATTATTGCTGTCGAGTTCGGGAAACTACTAGAGTTTACCTACGCTCATAATTTAAACAGCATGTTGTTATTTAGACCTGGACCTTGAAATATATTGTGTTGTTGCGACGCAACCGAACAAAACACCGTTTATTTAATGAAAATACCCCTTATAAAATTAATTGATGTTAATAAAAATGATGTTAATAAAACGTCAATCAATAGTATTCCCTATATAAATTTATTAATAAATATAATTGAAGATTGTTTATGAACTACTTAAAGTGTTGTTTCAATAACTTTGATGGATCGACTTAGACATTTTAAAAACTTTTTTAATTTTTTCCCGGAAAAGGTTAAAAAAGTGTTTAAAGTGTCTAAGTCGATCCATCAGAGTTATTGAATAAAAATAATATATAGTAAATTTAATAAATTATCATTTTGCTCAAATCAGTTACTATTTTACTCTATTAGTGTCAGGACCTGATGGTAAAAGCTAATTCGAAGACGCTGAATCCAATAATGCTGTTTTTCTAAGTCAACTTGAAAAAATATATGCTTTTATAAAAAAATGGTCATATTTTTTCGAGCTAACCTAGGCCTACTGGAACCATTACGGATTTAACGAAGCCTGATTAGGCTTCCCTCATGGCCGTCCTGACGAATTTAGCAATTAATAAAACAAATTCCACGCAAACAACTTAGTTTCTAAAACACAGTTATTGCTTTGGGTTTTATGAATTTAAGGAAATCATTAGAGGAAGATATACATATAATATTACTAGTTCATAATATAAAAAAAGTCATTCTTAAAATTTTGTAAAAAAAAACTGCCCAGCATATACTAAAGCTCTTGAATTAAAAAATATTTGAAATAGTTTTCAGCATATAAAAATTTTAGTTTACAATTGGTAAATCCCTTATTTTTTCTAAAATATTATGAATCAAAAAATGTATGTCAATGAACTCGATGTAAAGAAATACGATTTATTTATTTAAGCAAAAATAAAAAAGGTTTTGTTTTTGAATATGAAAGAGTTTTAAAAGAAAAGAGAAAAAGTAATAAAAAACCTACACTAATGCCATTTTTATACAGAAAAAAGCAGCAAAAATTAAACTTTTATAATTTCTTGTTGCCAGAAAAGAAAAACCACTCTTTCAATCGCAAGTAGTATGTTGTCTCTATTCTTATTGACTAGCAGAGCCATAGCTCGATCGTAGCGGCGAAAACTTTAGCAATATTATCTTAATATATTTAATCGAGTAACAATAAAATTATAAAAAAACTCTGTGTTCTTTAATTTTTTATCAAACTTATTAAAGAAGTTATTTGCGTAAAGTAACATTATGTTATTTGAAAACATACGCCAAGTGCCAACGGTAAACAATGTTAATTATATGAAAATGAATTATTTGTTTTATAACTCAAATAAAAATGAATGATATTTTTTTGAAAATGAAATTATTTTTGTAATGATTGTTTGTGTATAAAGATATTCAAATATTCTAAATAATCCAAATTATAAAATATTTAAAACTAATATTGTTAATAAATAAGTATTTGGGAAAGAATTATCGGAAACAGTGATGTAATTTAAACTTAAATTTTAATTTAGACATAAACGTTTTTACAGGCAACGATTCAATTATTTTCTTTTATCTTTTAATTAAAAAGACAGTTTTCTTTAAATTGCGACAACATTCACTTATAACTATTTCATAATACGTAAGAACACAAACTGTCATTGTTACAAAAATTCTGCACGTCAAATATATAAAAATTCTGCACATCTATTTTAGATGCAAATATGCATGCAACACTGCGTGCAGACTTTCTGCACATGTATTTTGGGCATAAAAACCTTGTAGTTCGACAATGAATCTTTTTACTGGATAATTTTTACGAATTGAAAAAACATTTTTATTTCATACTGATATCTAAAACGACATTTTTCGAATTATTTATAGTACAAAAAGTTGAACTTTAATGTCCTAGGACTTTAAAAAATTTTATAAAGTCCTAGGACATTGAAGTTCAACTTTTTGTACTATAAACGTTGAACTTTAACGTCCTAGGACTTTATAAAATTTTATAAAGTCCTAGGACGTTAAAATTCAACTTTTTGAGCAAAATTTAAAACTCATTTCTTTTTATTTTAATAAATTTCCAGTATGAAATAAAATTTTGTATTTACCTCAAACGAAAAGTGTTTTTAAAGGTACTCACTAGTAATTTCGGCCTCGGCTAGACGCCTCGGCCGTAAACAACTAGCTCGTACTTTAAAGTTTCACTTTCCGTTCTAAATAAATAAATAACTATTATTTGATTTTAAAATTCATTAAATGAAAACGGAGAAAATTGTTTTATTTTAATTAAACTCCAAAACTCTATTTTTATCAAACTAGCATTCAAAACATTTAGTATACACAAAAATTGCTTTTTAGTAAAACTATAAAATCTAGTTTTGAATGAAAACGATTTTAAAAAATCAGAAAACAACTATCTTTTTGTTCAAAATAAAACTCGACTTACTTTTTACGAATTGAAAAAACAATTAAAAATTTTGATTATTTAAATTTTGAAAAGAAAACTAGATGAAAACATATTTTAATGAAAACTATCTAGATTTAAAAATGTACCTAAAATTTTATTAATCTATTGCTAAAAGTTTGACACGAATTTAAAAAAGATATTCAAATAAAGCAAAAGATTAAATAAAATAAAGTCATCACAAATTGTTTTATCGCGGTACAGAATTAAATTAACAGCTGTTTGTGTTATTCTATTAAGACTGATAACGTACACAAATATAGTCGTAAAAATATGGAGGGGCTGAAATCTCACAGCTCTGAGAGATCAATACTTCGGTCTGGGTTAAGGATTTTTATATAGCTTTCGGCAAAAAACTTTTATGAGGACATGGTTTTTAGTTTTGGGCAGCGATGTATATCAAACATAACTCTTTGTTAAAGTACAAGTATTTTTTATCTCTGTTTAAAAATTTATTACAAAACTAACACGAAACATAAATACGTTACCTGCAAATTATAATCAAAATTCCAAAAATATTGTTAAATTAAATAAAATCAAACTTTTTCAAAATTCCAAAAATATTCCAAAAATTAGAATAAAATCAAATTTTTAAATTTTTTCTAAATTCCAATAATAAATAAATAAAAAGTCTAAAAATTCAAACTTTTTTTAAAATTTTAAAAATATTGCAAAAATTATTGCAAAAATTATTACAAAATCAAGAATTGAAAATTTTTTCAAAATTCCAAAAATTATAATAAAATCAAAAATTAAAAATTTTTCAAAATTCTAAAAATATTTCAAAAACTATAACAAATTCAAAAATGTCCATGTCCAATTTCATTTTCAATTACATTTACGTCATAAAAACAGCTACATTTTTTGTCCAAAAAATTGGCTAAACAAATAATGACATTATTTTTTGACAAACTTATAATGCCATAATTTTCTATAATAATAATAAAATATCATGTCATACAAACTATTAATTTTATTTTTTTCTAAAAATTTGGGTAAAAAATAAATAAAACCCTTTCTTTGACACACTTGACAACATTTTTTGAAAAACTTATAATGCCATAATTCTCAATAATAATAATAAAATTTCATTTCAAACAAACAATTTTATTTTTTTTCAAAAAATTGGGTAAAAAAATAAATAAAAATCTTTTGACACACTTGACAACATTTTTTTGACAAACTTATAATGCCATAATTCTCAATAATCTTATATAATAATACGCTAGATCAAAACTTTGTGGAGCCTAAGGCTTTTTTATTCGCAGATGGATTCATTTCAAATTTTCACAGCTAACTGATATTAGTGTAACCTATATTCGGATTCGGATTCACACAAATCGGATCATAAATAAAAAAGTTATTGTATACGGAAAACTTTTTATATACATATGCATTATAAGTTTACATACATATAAAAACGAAATTAAAAATATATTTTATTTTTTTATATTTTCTTTTTTATATATTAGCGAACAACGAACAACAAAAACGAAACTTTTTTTTCTCATTCATTTCATTTTTCTCATTCATTTCATTTCAGTCGTCTTTTGTCTTTGAACAAAGGACGGTTTTCGAGTCGTCGGAATAAAAGAGATTATATGCGTAATATGCTTTCTTTTTTAAATCATTCATTTCAGTCCAGCGTTGCCACTCAAAAAAATTAAAATGGATCCAATTTTATAAAAATATGTATCCAAATGTATCCACTTTTTTGAAAAAATGAAACATGATTATTTGATATTGCTAAAGTACTAATTACAATATATGTTTAGTACAATTCAGTATCCTGATCACATTTATTTATAATATTTTCAAAAACTGTTTAAAATTAGTTACACTGCTCGCCAATTTCTGATACTTTTTCTTTCACAAAAAGAGAATAGACGAACAATATAAGAAATTTCATAAATATTTTCACAGTTTTTGGAAATCCAACACAGCTAAAGGCATATTAATAAAATGTATCCATTTTAGCAAATTTGTGATTTTTTTGTATCCAGTATCCATTTAATAAATTTTTCAAATAATGTATCCAAATGGATACAAATGTATCCAAGTGGCAACGCTGTATTCAGTCGTCTTTTGTCTTTGAACAAGGACGGTTTTCGATATTATTTCGATATTATTTCGATTATTTTGTTTATTGATATAAAGATATTTGCGTAATACTTTTCTTTGTTTTCTTATTATAGTAGGGCTATTATTTTGAAAACGTACATTTTTTTGTTGATTTTTAAATTTTTGATTTTTAAAAAATCTGAAATTTTGATATTTTGTTGGTATTGACGAAAGGAAAAAAGTTGTTTCTGCTTTTATTTTTTGTGTACTCTGAATCGGCGTTATGCGCGGTTGAATTTTTGAGGCTTTTTCACGTAGTTCTGGTAATGTTTTAAAACTTAAAACTTTTTTTCTTTTTTTATATTTATTTTCTCTTAGTTAGTTTATACATTTACTTTGAAGTTTAGAGAATTTAGTTTATGAATTGATTTAGGGGTCGATAGACGTAATATTTTTCTTTGTTTTTTTATTACAGGAGGGCTATTATTTTGAAAACGTACATTTTTTTGTTGATTTTTAAATTTTTGCTTTTTAAAAAATCTGAAATTTTGATATTTTGTTGGTATTGACGAAAGGAAAAAAGTTGTTTCTGCTTTTATTTTTTGTGTACTCTGAATCGGAGTTATGCGCGGTTGAATTTTTGAGGCTTTTTCACGTAGTTTTGGTATTGGTGTCAATGTTTTGTGAATAGGTGCCACAAATTTCATCCGACTTAAGTATATTTTTGCAAGTAAAAAGAAAAATAACTGAATAATTGAAACTAGGAGGGCCCGGTGTGCTTCGCTACGCTTATAAATAAAGTTTTTGCGTAGACATTTTGTTGACGTAGAAGCAATGATTTCAAAAAGTGGCAATGAGAAATGCTAGCATATAATTTTTAATTTTTCTTTTTAAATATATGAATGAAAAATAATCAAAACTCTAGCTGATCAGTTCGGATATATGAAAAATTAGCGATCAAATAAGTTTTCAAGTAAGCTTATTTGATCACTAACTTATTTGATCGCTAATTTTTCATATATCCGAACTGATCAGCTAGAGTTCTGATTATTTTTCATTCATATATTTAAAAAGAAAAATTAAAAATTATATGCTAGCATTTCTCATTACCACTTTTTGAAATCATTGCTTCTACGTCAACAAAATGTCTACGCAAAAACTTTTTTTATAAGCGTAGCGAAGCACGCCGGGCCCTCCTAGTGAAATTTTATTACTTTCATTTCAAACAAACAATTTTATTTTTTCCCAAAAAATTGGAGAAAAAATAAATAAAAATCTTTCTTTTGACACACTTGAATACATTTTTTTGCCAAACTTATAATGCAATAATCTAGTTTTTGATCTCACATACCAATCCCGACCATCAAGATTTCTCCAAATTTAATGTTCCTATACTCGTAATCACTTAAAATGAACGTTTTTTAAGCAAAAAATATGAAAATTTGCTGTTTTTGACACACTTAATGATGTTTTTGACACACTTCCGGTACAGTTATCGAACACAGCGTCCCTTCAGACCTGTCTCTTGTGAATACCAATTTTTAGAAAAAAAATTTTTTGAAATCCCTCCAGCCGTTTTCCCTGCAGCGTAGGTAATGACGGCTACAGACATCCATTTTTTTTTGCTTTTTTAGAATCAGTAGGTCCTAAAACGTCGAGAAATGCCAAAAAAAGTGGGGGTAAGAATTTCACTTTGAGCTCATGAATGTAATACTTAGGTCTTTCAGACCGAAGTAATTCATTCAAACAAATAATTTATTTTGTTTTTTTCCAAAAATTTGGGATAAAAAAATAAATAAAAATCTTTCTTTTGACACACTTAACAACATTTTGACAAGTTTGACATAAGTTTGACAAACTTATAATGCAATAATCTAGTTTTTGATCTCACATACCAAACCCTACCATCAAGATTTCTCCAAATTCAATGTTCCTATTCGTAATCACTTAAAATGAACGTTTTTTAAGCCAAAAAAATGAAAATTTGCTATTTTTGACACACTTAATGATTTTTTTGACACACTTCCGGTACAGTTATCGAACACAGCGTCCTTTCGGACCTGTCCCTTGAGTATAGCTATATTTAGAAAACAAAATTTTCGAAATCCCTCCAGCGGTTTTCCTTGCAGCATAGGTAATGACATGACGGCAGCCGGGCGACAGACAGACATGCATTTTTTTTTTGCTTTTTTAGAATCAGCAGGTCCTAAAACGTCGAGAAATGCCAAAAAAGTGGGGGTAAGAATTTCACTTTTGGCTCATGATTCGGTATTTCGGTATTTCAGACCGAAGTAAAACAGAAATAAACCTATATTAATAGTTGTCGGAAGGATAAATATTGTTAATTGTGGTGATTTTTGAAGTTTTCCAATAAATAATTGAATTTATATGTATGTATATTTTTATTGAAAACTTGATGGGCATTTCTGAGGGATTTTTTCCTTAAAGAAACGGGAAAAATCGGGTATTTTCGATACGTCAACGGGAAATTCATTTTTGAAAATCTGGCATCACTGATGTAATGAGTCATTGTCATACAGCTTTCAAATCTCAAATGAAGATGGCATTTTTGTAGCAAATAACATATATTTGCTACAAAATAATTTATTTAATTTAATTTGTTTCTGCTTGTGACAAGACCTATAATTTTATTTTGTGTATTTACATAAAAAAGAATAAAGAAAGAAATATTAAATCAATTTGTATTGGTGAATCAATTAAAAATTTGTTCTTGTGATTTTATTTCTATTAATCCAATTTGTTATCATTTTATCATTAACTATTAATAATTATAAAAACTGTTTAGTTTCATCTAAAGTTTTGCAAGATCTTGTGTATTATAATTGATTAGTAATTTGTTTGGTTTTCAATCAATTGTACCGCTTACAGTCCCGTTTTTAATTTTATTAAAATTTCAATGCCATTTGAATTGAAAAAAACTAAATGTTTAATGTGTATAAACAAGAGCTCGTTTTTAAAATCTGAAGCTGAATCTACTAAATGTAGTGGTTGTGATTCTTATTATCATCCAGGTTGTGCCAAGCGTGCTGGCTTAAATAGTGATGCTTCTATAATGAAATGTTGCGGTAATAAGGATGAAATTAATAAATTTAACTCAACATTTAATGAAGTTACCGTTAGTGATGATGATTCTGATAATATTGCTAGTTTTAGTGATCTTTGGTCTAAAATTAAAACAAATTCTGATCATAACTTTAAGTTAATCAATGAACGACTTAAATATGTTGCTAGCAATTTAAATGATTTTAAATCATTAATGGACAATGAGATTGAAGGTATTAAGGATAAAATTTTGGATTTGGATAATCGCTTAGAAACTATAGAGTCATCTTCTTCTACTGATCTAAAAGTTAGCGAAGAATTTTATATTGAAATGAAGGATAGGATCACTCGCGAGAAAAATCTCATTATTTATAATATGGCTGATAGTAATGATGCAGATAAAGTCGATAAAGCTACTTTGATTGATATGTTTAAAAATTCACCGGTTACACTGAATGTTATCAGAGTTAGTCGTCTTGGAAGGTATTTTTCTATTAATAAGGTTCGACCTCTTAAAGTTGTTCTTGGATCAGCTGATGAAGTGCATTGTATCTTTAATAATAAAATGAGTATTTTTGGTAGTGATATAAAAATCTCAAATGACTCTACTCCTCTGCAACGATCACAGTACAAGAAATTACAATCTGAAATGAAGGAAAGAACACTTAAAGGTGAAAGGAACCTTCACATTAAAAGAATCCAAGGTATGTTATCAATAGTTAATAAAGATAAACATCATTCCACGAATCATGAGGCCTCAAAAAACTAACTTTATTTTACCAAAACATCAGGAGCATTAAAGGTCGTCTTATTGAATTTAGAAGTGCTCAATTTTTATTACCAACATACGATATAATAGGCATTACCGAAACCTGGCTTAATGAGGATATTCTTGATGTTGAAATTGGCTTGGAAGACTATAATATTATTCGCTGCGATCGGAACAACTTTACTAGCTCTAAAAGAAATGGCGGTGGCGTTTTATTGGCCATTAACAAAAGTTTTCATAATCAAACGTCAATTCAACTTAACATTAATTCTGTGGAACAAGTTTTTGCAAAAATAGACTTTGGGAATCATAAATTAGTCATTGGAATTGTTTACTTTCCTCCGAATACGAAGTTTGATATTTACAAAGAATTTTTTGATGCTCTACAGGACTATATTACTCTTAATTGTTCTCTAAGTATGTTTGATAAGCTAATTCTGTTTGGAGATTTTAATTTGCCGGGAATTGATTGGACTTCCATGTCAAACTTGTCAACTGGTTTGGGATCTCATTCATCTAATAACATCGCTTTATCAAGTAATTATATTATTAATTTTTGTTCTATTTTTAATTTATTTCAAATTAATACTATTAAAAATAACTGTGGTAATCTTTTAGATCTGGTTCTCACTAATGATAGGTTGATTAAATGTAATTCTTCTTTGGATTTCTTTTTTGAGAAGGATGTTTTTCATTGTCCGTTAAATCTTATTATACCTAGCTATCAATCAGGTTTTTTAGCATCAAATGAATATTTTTTTAACTTTAAAAAAGCCAATTATGACCAAATTTATGAGTGTTTACTTGATTGCAATATGGATATACTGTTTGATGATAATAACGTTAACATTAATAGTTTAGTTGATAGGTTATATGCATTACTAAATCCAGTTATTGATAAATACATTCCTAAGTTTTCTGTTAATTCAAACAGTTATCCGTTGTGGTTTTCTAAGAAACTTGTTGAAACTATCAAACTAAAAAAAAAATATCATAAAAGATTTAAACAATATAATTCCGATTACTACTACCAATTGTTTAAGTTAATGAGGTCCGAATGTCTTAAATTAGTTAAATATGATGAGCAACAGTTTATATCTAAAATTGAAGATGATTTATTGGTCGATCCTAATGCGTTCTTTAAATTTATTAATATTAACAATCGATTCCGAACTTTACCATCTAAATTTTATTATAATGGAATTAGTGCCGATTCTGGTAATGAGATTGCTAACTTGTTTGCTGATAAATTTAGGTCTGTATATGGTAACTCTGATCTTGATTATTCCTCCATTGATTTCAACATCTGTGATAACATTTCATCTCTCTCTTTTTCGGAACATGATATTGAGGTATGCTTTGATAATTTAAATATCAAGGCATCACCTGGGCCTGATGGTATCCATCCTTTCTTTGTTAAAAAATGTCAGCTTATTTTAGGAAGTTTTCTTCTTAAACTGTTTAACCTTTCGTTAAGTAGTGGTTGTTTCCCAACACTGTGGAAGGTTAGCTTTATCACGCCAGTTCATAAACAAGGTGATGTTGCTGATGTTAATAATTATAGGCCTATATGTAAGATGAACACGTTTGCCAAAATGCTTGATTTCTTGGTCTTTAATAAAATATCAGGCTACTGTCATAAATATATCATTGATCAACAACATGGTTTTTTTATGAGAAGATCAATAAATACTAATTTGTGTCTGTATGTGAATTATATAGTTGATGCAATTTTAAATAACAACACCGTGGATAGCGTCTATACTGATTTTATTAGAGCCTTTGACTTGGTTAACATTGAATTACTTATAACTAAATTATTTCATTATGGTATATCAGGTTCTCTTTTAAATTGGATATGCTCTTTCTTAAATAATAGAGTCAAAAAGGTTAAAATTAAGAACTATATTTCCAGTGACATTGCTGTTCTATCTGGAGTTGGGCAAGGAACTCATCTGGGGCCATTATTTTTTAACTTATTTATCAATGATATTGTTTCCTGTTTCGAGTTCTCCAAGATTCTTTTATTTGCTGATGACATGAAAATTTATTCCGTCATCAGGGATCAAGTTGATAGGACCAATTTTCAATCTGATCTAGACCGGCTTTCTAGATGGTGTTTTAAAAATGGTTTGCATCTTAATTTTAATAAATGTTATCAAATCTCCTTTAATAAAAAGAAGATTGATTTATTTAATTATTCCTTTGGCAACAATTTGTTGATAATTTGTGATAAAGTTAAAGATTTGGGAATTTTTTTTGACTCGAATTTATCATTTTCATATCACATTGAATATCTATGTAATAGAGCAAAGCGAATAGTTAATTTTATTAAAAGAAATTCGAAACAATTTTCTTCAATTTCGGCTTTCAGAGTACTATACTTCTCCTTTCTATATCCTGTGTTAATCTATGGTTCAATTATTTGGAATCCCTATTTGAAATATCATATCAAGGAGCTTGAGTCGGTTAACCACTTGTTTTTTAGGTATGTTGCGTTTAAAACTGGCATTTCGTTTAGTTTTTTTAAACATGATTATAGATTGATACAAAGTTCGATTAATATCTCTAATTTAGAGACGGCCCGTTTAAGAATTGATATTATTTTTTTGTTTAAGATTCTCAATGGGCTTCTTGACTGTGGGAATCTTTTATTTTCATTTGGTTTGAAAGTCCCTTCTAGAATTTTTAGAAGAAGCGATTACTGTTTTGATACTTCGGTTGTCTCAAATAATTTAATTTTTCACTCAACTACTTTTAGGCTTAGTTTCGAGTTTAATAATTTTTTCTCTGACTTTGACATTTTTTCTGGGTCATTGGGAAGTCTAAGGAAGGAATCTAAAAGATTGCTAAGTTATTATTGATGTTCTTCACTTTATACTTTTTGTTTCTGTATTAATTAATATATTTCTCTTTTGATTGTATTATTTGTTATAATGTATAAATTTTTATCATAATTTATTGTATTTTGGTTTTTTCATTGATTTTTTTTCTATTATAAACATTTTGTATGAATATTTTTTGTAAATTTTATTCAAGGGCCTCGCCCGTAAATAAATAAATAAATAAATAAATATATTTTCGCATGAAACAAATACTATTTTGAAGAATGATAAATATTTTGCAAACATATTGTTACGATTACAGAAAAATCTAGATTATTACAGTTTCTTCCAGAAAAATCAAATCACAACAAAACGCAACAACAAATGAATGAAATGAATAGTGTTGTTGTTGCTGTACATATTCTTAGAATTAAGGTCAACATAAAATAAATCATTTTATGAATCAAATCAACGTAACGTTAAATAATCGAATATTCTAATATTTTCTCGAGGTTTCTCAAAAGTGACCTCGAATTTTCTAGAAATTAAAAATTAATAAGCAGAGTAGTATATTATAAGCAATTGTCCGTTGTAGATTAGCAACTAGTTTTATTTTAAACCTGCGATAGTGAAGTTAAAATTATAAAAGTGATTTTTTCTACACCCGTACTATAAAAATACACTTACATGACCAAAATCCGTTTTATAATGATATTAATTTCGATACAGATTTTATTACGACTCAGAGTTTTAATCAATAGAAAGAAACCCATAGTTTTTCAATCAAACATGCTATGCATTTGACGTTTGTTGAAATTTTCGTATAGGGAAAAAAATTGAACTTTGAAATTTGAAATTGGAAAATTGAAATTTTCGTTCTTCGTTATTTACCGGGTGTAGAAAAAATAGCGTATGCCACTTTCATGTCATGGTTAATGGCTATCAATACACTCGCATATACCATACGAAACTCGCATACGGCTCGTTTCGTATCCCGGTTAATGCTCGTGTTTTAATAACCGTCATTACATGATCGTAGCATAATATACTACTAGAAGGGCCCGGCGTGCTTCGCTACGCTTATAAATAAAGTTTTTGCGTAGACATTTTGTTGACGTAGAAGCAATGATTTCAAAAAGTGGTAATGAGAAATGCTACCATATAATTTTTAATTTTTCTTTTTAAATATATGAATGAAAAATAATCAGAACTCTAGCTGATCAGTTCGGATATATGAAAAATTAGCGAAGCTTACTTGAAAACTTATTTGATCGCTAATTTTTCATATGCTAATTTTTCATACGAAGCTTACTTGAAAACTTATTTGATCGCTAATTTTTCATATATCCGAACTGATCAGCTAGAGTTCTGATTATTTTTCATTCATATATTTAAAAAGAAAAATTAAAAATTATATGGTAGCATTTCTCATTACCACTTTTTGAAATCATTGCTTCTACGTCAACAAAATGTCTACGCAAAAACTTTATTTATAAGCGTAGCGAAGCACGCCGGGCCCTCCTAGTATCTATTATCAAGAGATGCACCACGTACATCAACACTCATACCATTATCACGTCGACGATACAAAGGATAACCATTCACAGATTCTTTAGTATTTTCAGAAAAAGGTTTTGGAAAATTCTTACTACATTTACCATCTCTCATACAAACAGAATTGGGATTTAGAGCACCACATGGTCCATGCATCATATGACGTTTCACATATTCATGTAATTTAGGAAAAAGAATGGGATCAGGGATTTCAGTACATACAAATTTATTAATCATTTCATTTCCATCAATTCTATCTTCATCTGATAAATTTAACAAAATATGGGCATGCGGAAGACCACGTTTTTGAAATTCAATGGTATATATAAGTGCTTTGACAGAACCGAAAATCTTTTTTTTCATTAAACAATCTATGAGCTCTTTAAGTTTCACTTTAAACACACGCACAACAATATCAGGACGAAAATTCGAAGACTCATAATTACTCAAATTATCAACAATTTCTGGCCATTGAGGATTACATGTCATTGTTATAAATAAAGAAGGTTTACCGAAATGTTGTACAATAGACATTGCATCCAAGTAATTTTGATACATGTTACGTGGTGAACCGGTGAAAGAAGATGGCAAAATTACTTTACGACCAACTACTTGCATATTATCATCGCCATTGCGATTTTGATGCAAGAAATCTGTTAAATTATTGTACAAATCAGCACGAAGAGCAGATTGATTTGAACGAATGTAATGAAGCCGTGTACCTTCGATACGAACATACATATCAACAATCCATTGAAGAAATAATTTTTGAGAACGATGCAAAAGACTAAAACCATCACGTATAGCAAGGCGATAAGATGCATATTGCAACATTGTAACTTTTGCACGTGACACATTAGCACGTGAAGTTGAAACTAAATTATGTGGAATATTAACGTGCCACCCAGTATCACCATTTGGAAACAACAAAGGATAAGCTAAAGGATCCAAAGAAGAATCAAGGACAGAAACAGAACGAATTTCATTTGCATTTTTTGAAAAAACAATCATATTTCTTTCAAAAGGTGGTTCACCATCATCATTTTTAAAAATAGCAGCCACATCAGTTTGAACAGCATCATTAAAACGACGAATATCACATTCTCTGTTAACTTTTATAACCATTGACACATCAGCAGTAACATTCTCAGGTCTTTCACAAAATTCATGCATTGATTTGAAAGAACGAACAAAAGGATTCACACGATCTAACTCAAAACCTATCTCACGCATAAGAAAAATTTCACATACATTGGTATTTCTATTCATTCTCATATTAGCAGCAGTATCAACATCATAAAAATATAATTGTGCATACATTGGAGGTCGACCATAAGCAGGAATTAAAGCACCAGTACGATGATAAAAAATATTATGAATTTTAAAATGATAAATACCACGTGCAGTAGAATCCGCTATATTACATTCAGAACTGATCATTGCAAATGCCGAATTATAGGAACGAATATTTGAAAGAAAACTTTTAGAACGTTTTTTTATAGCATTATCATTTGAATTCAATCCTTCGAAAATATTAGAGAAAAATGCATTTTCAGAAAGAGGAGGTAAATTGACTTTGCCTTTATGGCAACACAAAGAAAACGCTTCATTATTATTTGAAGTAACTTCTCTTGCAAAATGATTGGCATGACAAAAATAACAACTCATATCCAAAGCACCACAAACATACGAATCAAAGTTACCTGGAATCACATTCAAAGCACACTTGAACGAATCTCTCAAAATTACAAAGGGAATTTCATCATTCACCACATTCAATTCTAAATCATTCGCAACATTCATGACACCATTCATGACACCGTTCATGACACCATTCATATCATCAACATTCACTTCATCATTCACAACAACATCAGCTTCAGCATTCATTCCATCATTATTACCATTCATTTCATCATTCATAAAATCAACATTATTACGCATATTACGCATATAATCTCTTTTATTCCGACGACTCGATGTACCACTCACATCCAAACGACGTTTACGACGTAGTCTTGGCATCGAAATAAATAAATATATCAATATATATCAAAAATATGAAATAACTCAAATATCAAAATATCTCAAAAATCTTTATATCAATAAAAAACAAAATAATCGAAAAATATCGAAAACCGTCCTTCTTGAAAGATAAAAGACGACTAAAATATAAAATAAATACGACGACTGAAATGAATATAAAATAAATATAAAAATTTTCGTTTTTGTTATTCGTTGTTCGGTTCGATAGCTAATATATAAAAAAGAAAAATTTTAAAGCATTGTTTTAAAGCAAAAAGAAAGATGTATGTAAACTTATAATGCATATGTATATAAAAAGTTTTCCGTATATAATAACTTTTTTATTTATGATCCGATTTGTGTGAATCCGAATCCGATTATAGGATACACTAATATCAGTTAGCTGTGAAAATTTGAAATGAATCCATCTGCGAATAAAAAAGCCTTAGGCTCCACAAAGTTTTGATCTAGCGTATTAATATATAAGAAGATTATCCACGACTACTAAAGAATATATGCTTTCCATGCGTATGTCTTCCATTGTAAGTGTATCCATTCCACAACTAGTGAATTTGATTAAAATTCTTTAACAGCTCTATAGTTTATTAAATATTCCCCTAACAATATGGCGATACAAATTTTTGCGTGAAAACTGGAAATTAAACGAAATATTTTACATGGCGATTCTTCACTCGGATGATTCCCTCCACTGATTCCCTCGTTTCGGGAAACTTCATCCTCGTGGAGAATTGCCTTCATTCTAAGCTCATACAAGAATCTACCATTTTAAATTAGTTTTTGTGAATAAGTTTTATTGAGTAGAAATATTTTGTGTATTATTTTGAACGTTGTGTTACGGGAAATTTCTACAATAAACCGTTGGAGTTTTTGAAGCTGTTGAAGGAATATTCTAGTAAGGAATATTGTTTGCTGTATTGTTTCCTGTTGTTGTGGAACAATTAAAGGGTTGAATACTTAATAAAACCTGGTGTGTTTGCTTACTAATCAGTGATCGAACTCAGAACGAGATTGGGAATTACGTTTAGCGAATTGTGAGTTAGACCAATTCGAACTGGGCCAATACTAGAACCAATCATCGGCCGATCTATGGTTAACAGAAAATAGCCAGTATATTGTTACCTTTGAATGGCCTAGCACTGGCCCATGAATGGTAAATATTACTTGGCTATTGTTATTGTGCCAGCACTGTAGCCATGAATTTGCCGATCTGTCATTTTTTTTAAATTTCACTAGAGTATTATCCCTTTTAGAAATACATAGTTTGAAAAATTTCACATATAGCTTAGTTATCGCCTTGTCGGTTGAAAGACTATGGTAATATAGAAAAGGTTGGTATATGTTTTAATTTATTTTCATTTCCATTTTATTTTAATTATTTTGTAAATAATTTATTTAAATTTATGTATAAAAAATATTATTTTATATTCTTTTAATGGCGGAGTCAGGGCGGAGTTTGCCATTACTCAGCCATTCCTGCAACTGAACCAGTTGTATTGGGAGTTTTGAATTTTTCCGTCATTTTTATTTTATTTTAAATTAGTTTGTATTTAATTTATTTAAATTTACATATGATAATAATGTATATTTTTTTTAACGGCTCAGTAATAGTTGCCAGTATTTGGCCCAAGAATGGCATCCATTTATTGCCCGAAGTTATCATCCAGTAAAATTATGTTAATGGCCCAGTCGTGGTTGCCAGTACTCGCCCATTGCTGCATTACTGGCTGCCAGTAATGGACCATTACTGGACCAGTTGTACAACCTTGTATGGGCCCAAGTAGGTTTTGCCAGACATTGACATACGGCCAAGCACTGGTCCATTAATGGTTAACAGTACTTGGCTATTGTTACTGGGCCAATACTAGAACCAATCAACGGCCGATCTATGGTTTACAGAAAATAGCCAGTATATTGTTACCTTTGAATGGCCAAGCACTGGCCCATGAATGGTAAATATTACTTGGCTATTGTTATTGGGCCAGTACTGTAGCCATGAATTTGCCGATCTATGTAATTTTTTTTTAAATTTCACTAGAGTATTATCCCTTTTAGAAATACATAGTTTGAAAAATTTCACATATAGTTTAGTTATCGCCTTGTCGGTTGAAAGACTGTGGTAATAAAGAAAAGGTTGGTATATGTTTTAATTTATTTTCATTTCTATTTTATTTTAATTATTTTGTAAATAATTTATTTAAATTTATGAATAAAAAATATTATTTCATATTTTTTTTAATGGCGGAGTACTGGCGGAGTCAGGGCGGTGTTTGCCATTACTCAGCCATTATTGCAACTGAACCAGTTGTATGGGGAGTTTTGAAATTTTTCCGTCATTTTTATTTTATTTTAAATTAGTTTGTATTTAATTTATTTAAATTTACATATGATAATAATGTATATTTTTTTTGACGGCCCAGTCATGGTTGCCAGTATTTGGCCCAAGAATGGCAACCATTTATTGTCCGAAGTTATCATCCAGTAAAATTATGTTAATGGCCCAGTCGTAGTTGCAGTGCTCGCCCATTGCTGCATTACTGGCTGCCAGTAATGGACCATTACTGGACCAGTTGTACAACCTTGTATGGGTTGGTCCTAGAAAATTTCCACGAGGGATAACTCTACAAACGTAGTCATTGAAACATTTAAATCTCGCCGAAATTGCGTCTTGGAATTATTAGTAAAACCTTTCCCAAGGCCATATTTCCATATAGAAGGCGTTTTTGCCATCGTTGGTGGTTTTGGTTATAATGGTTGCAGGATCAAAAACTAACTTACATAATATATTTGAACATAACATGCATACATAACATACATTTGTATAATTAATGTTAAAATAGTTGTCCAAAAAAATGGTTTGCAAATCTAACAGGATTAACTTATTGATTAAACTGCTTATTTGAAATCGTTCATGCGTGCTAATTGTTTTTTTATTCAGAAATTATTGAACGCTACGATATTTTCGTAGATGTGATCGCTGTGAATATTTGAAAAATTGTTTACCTATTAACTATTAACTTACCCTTACTTACTCTTACTATCACTGCTTTTTTTCTTAAGTATAAATGTAGTCTTCTAATTAAAAATTAAATAAAAATGAAGTCTTTTGTTTCACACAAATTGAATATTGTGAATTTATTATGATACTAAACCATTAATCATATTAGTCCAACATAAGAAAAAACTAGTTTAACGATTATTTTCTTCGCAAACAAACACAAATACAAAAATGGTGAATATCTCGTTATATGCAACTTTAATTATTGATTTAATTAAATTTTTTTCGCCAATAAATTTGGTTTTTATATACCCTTCTTTGTATGATTCAGATAAATTGTATTTATTTAAAAGTGATATTAAAACCTTAAACTATGATATTCAAAATTCAACCATCATCTCATCTTACTTCATAAATATAATCAATAAGAAAAATATTGTATTAGATATCAATGTAGATAACTCTATAGATCATAATATCTTTGACCGCACGTTAGTTGTTATCTTGCTATCAAAAACAGAGCTTCTTCAGAACAAGGATGAAGTATTTGAAAGTATGAATAGTCTCAAAGTTTCACGTTGGATCATTTTTGTCAACGAACATAGTTTAGTGACTGATATTTTCGATAATACTCAACCGGATTTTATGAGTGAAGTTTTTTTTATGAAATATGTAAACGAAAAAGATGACTTCGAAATTTTAGAAGTTTATAAAAAAACAAGTCCAGATTTGGTAGTTCAAAAATTCGGAAGTTGGAGCTATTCAAAGGGACTTAGAACCGATTTCAAACCAACTTTAATTGCTCATCGTAGTGATATGAGGTAAACTTTTTTGAAAGTGTTTTGCTTTATGTATCTTAGGTTTTCTTTGTGTTTTTAATCTCAAATAGAATAACCTTAAACTTCATTTTAAACTACTTTTTATGGACATTTAAAAAAATTATATATTTAATTTATTTTAAAAAACAAAATTAAAATATAATAACAGTTTGGTCTCCAAGTTGTTTTTATTAATATAATAATTTATTTAAAATAAATTTATTATAAGAACCTAACAACAACTTATTTTAATAATATTTACCCGTTTCGAACATAAATGTTTATTGTCAAACGTTTCAAATATTATAAATATCAAAAGAAAACATTTTTCATGAACAAGCAAATGTGGTCTACAAATACAAAAATAATATGATTAATACAAAAATATTAAAATTAAATTAATCAAAACAAATAAAAATATTTTGTTCAACAAAAATTGTTTAAACTTAAATATAATACCAAATATGCTAAAATTAACATAAAAAACAGATCAAGAACGGCCATCAAAGTATGTTTAGCTGCACAAATAATATTATATTTATACTCTAAAAAGGTAATGCTCAATAAATTGTTTTATAAAAGTCATTTAGAAATGGATGTATAGTACATCCTGTCATTATCATTGAAATTTTAGAAAAAATTAATGATCAATTAATCACAAATATAGTTAGCGAAATAGTTTTGACACAAAATAATAAAATCCAAAAACTTGATGAACAACAACATGTTCCAATTGAATTAAATAATAAACATATATTTTTTCCAAAAATAATTAATTATACAGATATTGTCTTAAATGATATTGAAAATCAATTATTATGCAAAGGTCTAAATTATAATATACCAAAATTTAACAAATATAGTAAAACATCTGAAATAATCAATGCAGAAACTGTAATTAAAATGCTACCTACTGCTGAAATCAGAAATGAAGCTAGATGTATCATTACTAGGAAATTTAATAATAATGTTGAAAATGATTATCGTAATTCGTTTCTCAAAAATGCTTATCAAAATGAAACTAATACCATTAAAAACATAAAAGCCAAATTAATAGAACACAATTTAAGCGATAATTACAGAATGTGATAAAGGTAACACAATAGTATTATTATTCAAACAAGATTATTTAGATAAAACATATGATTTGATTAATAATAATAATATAAAACTTTTACAAAAATATCCAACAAAATTATATGTGAAAATTATTAATAATATTAAAAATAAAAGTAAAAATTTATTAGATAATCACACCCAAATTAGTTTAAAACAAATTCATGCAAGAGCACCTGAGTTTAAAGGTTTACCAAATTCACAAAGAAAATATACCAATAAGACCCCTTATCAATTACAAAACTGCACCTTCTTATAAAATAGCAAAATTTTTAATCAAAATTATTAATAATAATATTATATTAATCAATAACTAATCTATTAAAAATAATTTATATTAAATAGAAAAACTGAATAATATTAATTTATTATCTCAATATAAAATGATATCTTTAGATATCTCTAATTTGTATACAAATATTCCAATTACTGAAACTATACATATTAACATATTAGAAGATATTAGAAGAATTTAAACAAACACTTGTACTTTAGATATTGTTACGATTCAGAAAAATCTAGACGATTACGGTCACTTCCAGGAAAATAAAATCAACAAAACACAACAAACAAATTAATGAAATGAATATTGTTGTTGTTGTCTCTTCTTAGAAATAGGGTCAACATAAACGATTTTATGAATCAAATCAACATAACGTTATATAATCGAATATTCTAATATTTTCTCAAGGTTTCTGGAAAGTGATGTCGAATTATCTAGAAGTATTGCAGAAGGTATATAAGAAAATTACTTCTTGTAGTTTTGAATTAGTTTTATTTTAGACCTGTGACAGTAAAGTGAAATTAACTTAGTTTATTTTAAACCTGCGATTGTGAAGTTAAAATTATAAAAGTGATCTTTAAATTAGTGAATAAAGTTATAAGTGTTATTGAATAGAAATAGTTTGTGTATTATTTTGAACGTTGAGTTACTGGAAATTTCTACAATAAACCGTTGGAGTTTCTGAAGCTGTTAAAAGAATATTCTAGTCAGGAATATTGTTTGCTGCAATGTTTTCCTGTTGTTGTGAAACAATTAAGGTGTTGAATACTTATTAAAACCTGGTGATTGTGCTTACTAATCAGTGATCGAACTCAGGAAGAGATTGGGGATTACGTTTATCGAATTGAGAATAAGGCCAATTCGAAGGAAGGTTGGAAAAACGTAACAATATTCTTAAAATTAATGAATTGAGTAATATAATTCGAGTTATTTTAAAACAAAATTATTTTACGTTCGAAAGTAAATTTTTTATTCAAGAAAAAGGGCTTGCAAAAGGAACTCCATTAAGTGGATTACTTGCTAATATTTTCTTAAATCATTTTGAAAATAAATTTACTTATTCAAATTTAAATAAACAACAAAATTTAATAATTTCCAACTCAAGATGTGTTGATGACACATTCATTTTATTTAATGGTACATTAAGGCAAATATAAATTCTAAAAAATTATTTGAACAACGTTCTTCCAAATATAAAAATATGGAGGAGCTGAAATCTCAAGCGCTGAGATATCAAGACTTCGGTCTGGGCTAAGGATTTTGATATAGTTTTCGCAAAAAACTTTTATGAGGACATGGTTTTTAGTTTTGAGCAGCGATGTATATCAAACATAACTTTTTGTTAAAGTACATGTATTTTTTATCTCTGTTTAGATATGTATTACAGAACTAAAACGAAACATCAATACGTTGTCGGAAAATTATAACAGATCACATATTAACATAATTTAGTGAAAAGATTATACAATCAGCAAACTACTCAAAAACCTCTCGATTTAACGTTTCGAGAAAATATTTCAAAATCACAAATTCATATTTCTTTCAAAATTCCAAAAATATTGTAACAATTAAATAAAATCAAAAATTAAAACTTTTTTCAAACAAAATTCTAAAAATATTTCAAAAATTATTACAAAATCAAAGATTAAAACTTTTTTCAAAAATTCTAAAAATATTGCATAAATTATAACAAAATCAAAAACTGTAACTTTTTCCAAAATTATAAAAATTATAATAAAATCAAAAATTAAAAATTTTTCAAAATTCTAAAAATATTCCAAAAATTCTTACAAAATCAAAAATTGAAACTTTTTTCAAAATTCTAAAAAAAATAATTCTAAAAATTCTAATAAAATCGAATATTTAAACTTTTTCTACATTCTAATAAAATTTCAAAAATTCTTAAAAATTCAAACTTTTTCCAAAACTAAAAATATTGCAAAAATTATAACAATATCAAAAATTGAAACTTTTTCAAAATTCCAAAGATATTCCAAAAATTCTTACAAAATCAAAAATTGAAACTTTTTCAAAATTCAAAAAATATTTCAAAAACTATAACAAATTCAAAAATTTCCATGTTCAATTATATTTACGTAAACAAACAGCTAAATTTTTTTTCCAAAAAATTATCTGAAAAAATAAATGAAATCATTTTATTGACACACTTGACAATATTTTTTTGACAAACTTATAATGCCATAATTCTCAATAATAGTAATAAAATTTCATGTCAAACAAATAATTAATTTTATTTTTTTCCAAAAAATTGAGTAAGAAAATAAATAAAAATCTTTCTTTTGACAAACTTGACAACATTTTTTTGACAAACTTATAAAACCATAATTCTCTATAATAATAATAAAAGTTCATATCATACAAATAATTAATTTTATTTTTTTACAAAAAATTGGGTAAAAAATAAATAAAAACCTTTCTTTTGACACACTTGACAACATTTTTTTGACAAACTTATAATGAAATAATCTAGATTTTGGTCTCACATCAAGATTTCTCCAAATTCAATATTCCTACTCGTAATCACTTAAAATTAAAGTTTTTAAAGCAAAAAGTATGCAAATTTTCTTATCGATTTTTTGACACACTTCCGGTACAGTTATCGAACACTTCATCCTTTCGGCTCTTTCCATTGAGTAAACCTATTTTAAGAAAAAAAATTTTTGAAATCCGTCCAGCGGTTTTCTAGATTTCGTAGGTTGTGACGGCCGGACAGCCGACGGTCAGACAGACATACATTTTTTTGTTTTTTTAGAATCAGTAGGTCCTAAAATGTCGAGAAATGCCAAAAAAGTGGGGGGTAAGAATTTTACTTTTGGCTCATTAATGCAATACTTAGGTCTTTCAGACCGAAGTAATTTACTCTTGAAATTGAAGATAATAATAAAATAATTTTTTTGGATCTAACAATTTGGATCTAACAATTACCATAGTAATTTTGAATATAAAATTTAACGAAAACCTACTACTTCTAGTATTACTATAAACAATACATCACATCATCCAAATTCAAAAAAAGCAGGAAAATTTAACTCACTAATTCATTCAAACATTCCAATGAATGTTGTAAATTTTTAAGAAGAACTAATACTATAAAGTTTATTGCTTTAGATAATTGATATGACTCAAAATTTATTGATAAATTACTTTCAAAGAAATTAAACAAATTAAATAATCCAAATATAAATTATGAAAATGATATTAAATCTATCAAAGGAATACACAAATATCTTTGATAATATTAAACGAAACCATTTTAAAAAATATAAATATAAAATATCATTTCGCACAAACAATAATTTAAATAAAATGTTAAAACCAAAATTAAAGTTAAATTAGAATCTTGTTCAGGAGTTTATAAAATTAAATACGATTTTTGTGGAAAATTTTATATCGGAAAAACCGGAAGATGTTTCAAAGATAAATTTAAAGAACATCTTTCAATGAAGAAAAACAAACAAAACTTAAAATCTATTTTGCAAACCATTTAGTCGATAACAATCATAATTATAACAGTTTCGAACAAAATTTGAAGGCTTTACATTTATGTAATTAAAGTTTCTTAATGGATTCTCTTGAAGAATTTGAAATTTACAAAGGATTCAAAACACAACCAAATTTAATCTTAAATGACAAACTTTCATTTAATTCAAATATTTTACACAATTCCGTTTTGGAATAAATCAATTAAAATTTCTGTAAAAAACATATCGTCGGCTTAGAGTGTAAGCCTGCTAACAGCCAACAAAGTAAATTATCATGAGAGACAATAGTACATTACGATGCTAAGACGTAAAGCTAAAGATTTTGGACGTATGTGGAGTTGGACAGTCAGTCCAAAATAGCTTACGTCCGTGCATCATATACTATTTAAAAATTAAAATTATAAATTTGCTAAAATTTTGAAATAAAAATATGTGGAACAAGTTACCTTTGACAAAATATTTGTTATCTTTTCCAAATTATTGTATATGACAAAAAATGAAAACAACTATTATAATTGGATAATGAAATTTTGAGTTTAAGGGGTTTCTCTCTATCTCTGGCGTTTACATCCCATGGAGGGATTTTGCCGTCTGTGCCACCAGCTTCCAATCATCTCGTTCCATGACCAGTTGACCCCAGTTTCGACATCCTATATCACGAAGGTCTTGGATGATGTCATCACGCCAGCGTTGTCTAGGTCTTTCTCTTCGACGAACACCAGCTGGTTGTTGTTGGGACACTTTTTTTATCATTCTATCCAAAGGAGCCCTTTCTACATGACCAAACCATCTAATTCGGTTGGATTTAATGAATCCGATTACATCGCAGCCTCTAAGAAGCTGTCTGATTTCATGATTCATTCGGATTCTATACTGATTTTCAGCAACTTTGCATGGACCATAAATTGTTCGTATGACCTTCCTCTCGAATGTTGATAAAATTCTACAATTGGAGGAAGTCAGTGTCCAGCTTTCACTTCCAAATGTAAGCACAGGTCGGATTAATGCTTTGTAAAGTGTGAGTTTACACGACCGCGAAAGATATTTTGATCGCAAAAGTTATGAGTATGCGTAGAAAACTCTGTATGCGGCAGAGACACGGGCTTTGATATCTGCCTGCATGTCATTTGACGATGTTATTACAGACCCGAGGTATTTGAAGTTTTCCACGCGTTCCACTTCATAGTCGCCAGTATCCAGATTTCCAGGAGGTATGTTCTTAGATGTTGTTAACACTTTAGTTTTGCCGGTGTTGATGCATAATCCAAGCCGTTTAGCATTTCTTTCAAGCTAAGAGAGACTATCCTTAATATCGCTTGTTTTACGTCCGAGAAGCACAATATCATCTGCGTAGCCAAGAACTTGACTAGATTTGTTATATATGCAGTTTTGTGTCTCAATTCGGCTTTTTCTTATCGCGTACTCCAGCGCCAAATTAAATAGTACAGGCGCGAGTGCATCACCTTGTCGAACACCTGATGTTATATCGAAAGGATCAGAAGCTGACCCTTCGATTACTATTCTACAATTTGATCCCAATGTTGTGAGTTTGCACAGAGTAACAAGTTTCTCTGGGATACCAAGGCATATGAGTGCGGACCAGAGGTTGTCGCGGATGATACTATCATATGCTTGCCTGAAATCAAAGTAGAGCTGGTGAATGCTGATGTTGTACTCCCAACATTTTTCCAAAATCATCCTTAATGTAAAACATTGATCTGTGGTTGAGCGGTTGAGACGAAAACCACACTGATAGTCACCGATGATAGATTCGGCGAACGGGATGAGTCGAGCAAGTACGACATTAGCTAGTATTTTGTATGCAGTATTCAACAGTGCGATGCCACGATAATTTGCACACTTTAGACGGTCACCTTTCTTATGTAGTGGAACAATGAGAGCTGTTTTCCATTCAGCAGGTAGTTCTTCTTGGTCCCAGATTGCAAGAATCAGATCGTATATACGTGAGACCAGAGCTGCTCCTCCATTTTTCAGTTTTTTAATGGCAGCTTCCATTTCTTCTATTGCTGGATAAGGGACAAAAACCTCTTCAGTTGATGGAGCAATTGCTCGAATAGGATGAACTTCATTCGTCCTATTCAGTAGGTCTTGAAAGTGGGATCGCCACACTGCCAGCACATCACGTTCACTTGTTGTAAGTTCATTATTTTCATTTTTGATGGCTGTAGATCTTGGGGGGAAATCTTTTGTCAGATTCCGTGCATTGGCAAAGCACTCTTTTGAATTTCCGTTGGCCGCATGCTGATTGATGTTTTCGATGCAGTTCTTCATGTGTTCGCGTTTCTTTTTACGTAGAACACTCAAAAAAAAACTAAGTGAAACTAATAAAATTCAACATAATTGGTACAGATTTTTGTGATAAATATACAACACACAAAAATTTTTGTAAAATTTACATTTTTACAATAAATATTGTTAATATGAAAAAAATTATTTGTAAACACTACAAATTCTTTTACTAACATCCAGCAAAAGATTGTAAGGTTTATAAATTAAATTATGAAAATATCCGCAACATTTCTTGGATTGATAATTGGTTTGGTGAAATCCTCAAAACTAAAAATATTAGTTTATCAGAGATATTGTGGAAGGTTACACCCTGTATTAAGAGTGTTTTTCACTAAGGGGTGTTTTAGTAATATAACGGGGAGTGGTGATTATTTGGTATGGGTGTGTGGGTTGGTTTGGGCGAGTGATGATTTAGTGTGAGTAGAGTAGCTATGATATAATATATATATATATATATATATATATATATATATATATATATATATATATATATATATATATATATATAGATATATATATAGTATAGATTAGTATAGTAGTAGTAGTAGAGTAGTGATAGAGTATAGTATGTAGTGAGTAGTATAGTTTGAGTAGTAGAGAGTAGTATAGAGTAGATATAGTGTAGTAGTGTAGTGTGAGTGTGTGTGTAGTGGTGTGGTAGTGTCGTCGAGTGTGTGACACACACTCACTACACCACACATCACACTCTCACTCACAACTCTACTCACTCACTACACACTCACTAACGACTTCACTACACACTACACACACCTACACACTACACACAAACACACACACTATACTACTCACACTATCACTACTATCACTATACTCACATCTACTCTACTACTATCACTTCTTACTACTATACTATATACTATAACTACTACTACTCACTACTCACTACTACTACTACTACTACTCTATCTACTCTATATATATATCAGTGGCGGATTATCATACAAGTCTTAAGGCAACCGCACCAGGGCCCCGTGATTCAGGGGCCCCAAGCATAAGCAAAAAAGAAACTAAAACCAGACAAGTTTGAAATATATTTATTTTCAGGCATTAAAATTACATTTTTTTTTGTATTTAAGTGTCTATAATATCATCGAATTTAATTTCGTCCAAAATTTCATTGTCAACAGAAAGAATGGATAAATCGTTCAAACGATCATTACTTATAGTATTACGCAAATAACTTTTGATTAACTTTAGTTTTGAAAATGATCGTTCGTCTATAACATTATCGACAAACATGCATAAAAACATTCGTAATAAAAGATCGATATTCGGAAAAGTGGTGGAAAGATTATCATTAAACATTGTTTTGTACATCGATTCATAACTTAAATTATCAAATGTGAAATAATTTTTGGCAAATTGACATTCGTCAATCAATTGATTTGCATTGAGATCTTTTGGGTATTTTGCGGTTATTGTTCTGTAAGAATTAGCAATCTCTTCATCACTCATTAAATTTAGATGTATCAAAAACGAGTACTATCTAAATCTTTATAATCTTTAGCACGCTCTCTCAGATTGAAAAGAAAAGCCTTCATAATTGGCTTGAACAACGATTTTTCAAGGTGGTCTTTTTGTTCCTCTAGACAAAGTGTTTGTGACGTTGAGCAAGTTTGAATATTATTTGCGGTTTGAACTTTGAATATTAGATGAAACAGAATTTAAAAGCTGACAGGCATCATCAAAAATTTTGTTGTAATCTTTATTTTCCAAATCTGTAACTATTAAATCAAACAGTTTTTTCTCACCGTGACAGTTAAATTAGATGCCCGACAGTTAAATTTTGTAATGCCCGATTCACAAAATTAAACTTGATTAGTACACTTTTCCAGAGGACAAGCATCAAAATATTTTCGAATTGACATAGTTTTTTTATCAAACCTGTTACCACCGCTTTGTTATCGTCACTGAAGCTTTCCTCATGTAGGAAAGATTTTAAAACATGCAACACTTTTATATAACAAGAATGTAAAACGTGAACTGATTCGTATCTAGCTGACCATCTTGTTCCAGTTGCTCTCTATAACATGTATTCGCTATTTTCGGTTAATTGTTCTTGTAATCGATTCCATCAAAAAGGGGAATATACGAAAAATCCATAAAGTTTTTCAACCATATCAAAAAACTTAGTTGCAGCAGTATTGCCAGAAACACTATACATATTTACCGACTAAATTTAATGAATGAGCAGAGCAAGGGACAAAAATTGCTGTTTCATTTGTTTGACGAATCAATCTTTGTAGGCCACCATAAATACCTGCCATATTGTAAGCGTTGTCATATGACTGGCCTCTACAATTATCAATGTTTATTTCGTTTTCAATGTGGAATTTCATAATGATGTCAAAAAGATAATTCGATGTATGACCTTCGATTTCAATAAATGAAATAAATCGTTCACAAATGGTATTACTTTTAACATATCGAACACAAAAAGACAACTGGTCTGTATGGCTCACATCCTCAGTGGAATCGACACTAAACGAAAAATATCGAGATTCTATAATTTCCGAAACAATGTGATTTTTAACATGTTTTGCCATGATAGAGATGAATTCTTCACAAATTGCGCTTGAAAGATACGATGCTTTTCCTAAAAATATTCCGAATAATAAAAAAAATCATTTGTCACAATGTTACATGAAAAGAGTTAACTTTTTCCTTTATTGCCAAAACGAGAAATATGTTCTTGTAAAAAGGGATCAAATTTCGTGACCACGAAAAGCAAGTTCTCGTGATGTAATTTTAGTTGTATTATTATAAGATTTCTCTAAAGTAAGTTCATTTTTGATACGCATTTTATATGTAAAATTATTGGTCATGTGATACTTAGACAGTTCATGCTTCGAAATGTGATGAATTATTCCGATTATTGAATCTTTTTAATGGAAATGCTTGCGATTTTCCATTCAAATCACCAAATAAACGACATACAAAACAAAAAACTGCTTCGGCTGACGGTGAATAGATTAGCCAATCGTTTAATTTTTGTTGCATTTGTGAGTTTTCTATAAAAATGAAACTCAGTGAATTTTCGACCATATTTTCCAGCATTTTTCATTGCATCTATGTTTTGACACGCAAAGGCACCTAAGAAACTAACTGTATAATAGTACTTTATTGTTGAGATGTTTAATGAACTAGTTTATTTTCGATCAAAAGTTTACAATGCGAGCGAGCAATGAGTATTGCAAATTTGTGAGAAAATAAAATTCATTAAACACGAAAGCAATACGACGTTTTACTCTTCCGACAGAGAAGCATGTTTTAATTTAAAAATAAAATTCATTGATAAAATAAATAAAACGAATAAAGAGGACATCTTTATAGTAAATGAGGACGGAGGACCTTCTTGCTCCAAAGGAGGACGGTCCTACCGAAAAGAGGACATAAAATAATCTATTGACTGATCACTATACAAAACTAATCGATCAAATTAAGCATGAAGTGAAACTCGACCATAACATTGAGTTAATTGAGAATACAACAGGTGAAAAACTTGTACTTGTTGACAGCCAATGTTATGAAACATATACAGCTAAAAAAAATCATGTAAAACCCCGCCTTCATTGAAATGGAACTAATCGTCCAAATTTCAAAGGAATCGATCCAGTACTTAAGGAGATTACCTATTTCGAACAAACGAACATTTACATTTTTATTTATATAGAAGAAGATAGAAGATAGAAGAAGATAGATAGATGAATATTTATTGAAATTCTATTAAAAGTTTATTGCAACACTAATCTTTATAAAATTATTTGTGTGTTTTTTTACTGAAAATAATAATTAAACGTATTCTTTTTACTAATTGAAATAAAATAAATCTGACTAAAGTCTAATTTAAATATTTTGTTTATATTTATTTCAATAACTTTTCTAAAAAAAGTGTTTTAGTTATTCTATTTTCTAGAGTATCGGTACTACACCGGTAACGTGAGAAACTTTGTCAGTATTGGCAAAACGGAAATTTTGGAAGCGCTACTCTCGATGTAAATATGTTATTGATTACTTTCATTTTGAAAAGTTATCGTTCAGCCGGGAACTTTAAAGCCGGGAACGGTAACGGTAACAGTATTGACATCGAGCCTAATTTCATAGAAATAAAAAAAATAATCAGCAATCTTTACAAACAATCTTTACAACAATCCTTACAACAATCGAATCAACGCTTGAAAACCACCACTAATTCCGGCCATATTGTTTGCGTTGTCATATGACTGTCTCTGCAATTTTGTATGTCAATTAAGTTTTCTTCGAGCAATTTTTAAACGAAGCCAAAAAGATACTCTTATGTTTGACCCTCAATTGGAATAAAAGCAACTAGTCGTTCATTGATTTTACCATCTTTTACATATCGAATGCAAAAAGCCAATTAATCCGAATGACTTACATCCAGAGTGGAGTCAACACTAATCGAATAATAAACTGCGTCAATGACGTTGGCTGCAATACGATTTTTGATTTCTTGCCCCATGGTGGTAATAAATTCATCACATATTGTGCTTGATAGGTACGACGTTCTTCATAAAAATATCCCAATAACAATCACTTTTATCATTTCATTAAGTTTCCTTCAGATGTCGCATGCCTTTTCCTTTGTTGCCAAATTTATCACTATGCTCTTTTAAGAAAGTATCAAATTTAGCCAAAAGCTCAAGAGCTCCAAGAAAGTGATTCGAGCCCAGAGTTTCATCACTCTCGGAAGCTCGGCATTAAAACTTTGGTTTTTTATTTATTTTCTTTATAAATTATATATCTTTATTTAAAATATTCGAATAGATTATTGCTTTTAGATTGCAAAATAGAGAAATCGAAAATTTTATTTGGAATTATTTATTTGAGAATCTGAGAAAACAATGGAACCCATAGTTAAAAACTGCTGCAAGAGTATCGTTTGAACTAGAGAATCAATTCATGATACACATTGAATATTCTCTATTTCAGAGATTTTTTTAAGGGTGTAATTGTTATCGTTTTTCCTGTTCTGATTTCAGACATGCAGTTTTGAATCATCAAAAAATCAGTTCTGTTTTTTGGCCATCAAAAATTAATTTTTGAAAATGCTTTAATTTACTAGGGTTTTTTTCGAAGCTGATGACCGTTTTATTTAGTAATCAATTTTGGAAAATGAGGATAAAGGGCCCCCAAAAATTTACCCGCACCAGGGCCCCCTGAGCTCTTAATCCGCCACTGATATATATATATATATATATATATATATATATATATATATATATATATATATATATATATATATATATATATAATATACATATATATATATATATATATATATATATATATATATATATATATATATATATATATATATATATATATATATATATATATATATATATATATATATATATATATATATATATATATATATATATATATATATATATATATATATATATATATATATATATATATATATTTATATATATATATATATATGTATATATATATATATATATATATATATATATATATATATATATATATATATATATATATATATATATATATATATATATATATATATATATATATATATATATATATATATATATATATATATATATATATATATATATATATATATATATATATATATATATATATATATATATATATATATATATATATAAAGGGTGGCCCTTAAAAACAAAAAGTTTTATTTTTTGTACGGCACCCTCCCATTTCGTGTGAATACCCATAAAAATATTATTTGCAAAATCTGATATCAATCGGTCAATTCTAAGACGTGCCTCCGACCACTTAAAGTTGAGAAATTTTGTTCTGGACCCTAAGAAAAAATTTTTTTTTTTTGTGCGACACCCTCTCATTTCGTGTCAATACCCTTAAAAAAATTATGTGTAAAAATTGAAATCAATCGTTCAACTCTAAGGGGTGCCCCAGGCCACTTAAAGTTAAGAGGTTTGGTTGTGGCCATTACAAAGAAAAATTTAAATTTTTTGTACGGCACCCTCCCATTTGGTGTCAATACCCATAAAAATATTATGCGTAAAATTTGAAATCAATCGGTCAACTCTAAGGGGTGC